>JAVKPL010012383.1:0-61773 GCA_032173675.1 Gastrolobium villosum | reverse complement strand
ATGCATTGCTTAATGGAAAAAGGGATTTGGGAGAGCAGCTCCCGAAAAGGTCTGACGGTGCTCGATGAGGATTAATCTTCAGTTACGGCCGAGCTATACCTTTGAATTTATTTAAAAAAAAAAATATAGGACGGGTTTTGTAGCAGCGATTTGAAAGTCAAAAATGCGAGTCTAGGAAATAACCCTTTGTAAAAATATAAGAATAGAGTTGAGTATAAATGTATAATCAACCTTCGTTTTTTATCCTTATAAGTTGGGAAGTCTTCTATTCCGAGATTTATGAATTTTTTTGGATATTATAAGTTGATTCATTGACTAATTTTAACATAACTTAATTCTCAGATACTCGAGATGACTAATTTTGTTAGAATTATAGTCGAGATTTACTAATAAATATGCTAATGCAATCAAATTATGGCGCGTCTTAGAAGTGAAAGATCAACAACAGTTAACTTAAAGAAAAACAGAAAATAAAAAAGATGATGCCCCTTGTATCCTATTTCTATGTGTATGAGAGAGAGAGGGAAACATCTTTTTCACGAGAGTCTGCTAAAATCGAGGGCCTGAAAAGAGAATGGGGTCTATAGTCTTATAAGTAAGCGAAGGAATCGGGAACTGTGTACGATTTTCTTCCGGACCCAAAGACAAGGGAATAAAGTGTTGAGTCCCTTCTCTTCCTTATTTTTTATGAATTAAAAATCCAATACTAAATAACTATAGACGCCTTTGAAAGGCATCATGCTGCATGGGGATCAAGACCAACATTCTCTCCCTGGCCCGTATCCCTCCCCACCGATTCTCTCTCTACATTAATTTCATAAAGTTACAAATATTTTGCCCTCAATAATTTGTTTTTTTGTTTTTTTATACAGGTAAGATATTCTTACTATCACATTCTATGTACTACCACTCTAAAAGAGAAAAAATCACCATACCTTTTTGAGTGTAGTAGGAAAAGTTCGATGAAGAGAAAAATATATAAAGAGTAACTTTTAGACAACTATCAACAAGGAACTCTAGCTAGAACAAGTAAAAACAAATGGAAATTATGACACTCGAAAATTAAAAAAATGGTTTTACTTCAAAAGGAATGGAATATTCACCATCCCTAGCTATATATAAAGAGTGAAAAAGATACATTTTTAGACAACTATGAACAAGGAACTCTAGCTAGAACAATTAAAAACAAATGGAAATTCACATGATAATTTTTTTAAAATTTTGAATACTACAATCGTTTTAAAACATGAAACTCCTAAAAAGAATATGGCATTGAATAAGTGTAAGGAAACAATGAAATTAAAAAGTTTAGAGTTCCAATTTACCAAAACAAAAAAGTTGATAGAGTTCCAGTGTGAATTGAGAAAGCGGTTTTGAGAGGGTCATTTTTTATATTTCAATCGGACTAATTGAATAATTAATAAATAGATAGAGAAATAAGAAAATAAATAAAAGATAAATAAATAAGTTCAACTTGATAAATACCCACTTTATATCTTAATAGTTGTTTCAGAGTTGATGTGAGTCATATGTGACTATTGATTTCATTAAACGTAAAAACCCACTTCATATTCACATGTTATATGTTGGCGGTTTTATTTAAAACGGAGATTTTGATTTATATAATTTTATGAGATTTCTCATAATAATATATAGGACTTAAGTCTCTCATGAATAAAAACAGGAAGAAATAACGTGTTAATAGAACATAAAAAATGTATTCATACAACCAAACTTGTGTTCAAAGAGAAAAAACAACGGGTTAATATTATGGTAGACGGATTAATATAATATATTTTTTTAAAAATTATCCATATAATATAGTTTGAAAATTATTTATTAAAGTGGTATAATTGTATTCCTTTTGATATTTATTTACAATACGAGCCCAATAAATGTGTCACGTTGACACGTTTGGAGCTCATATGGTCAAAAATAATAATAAAAATATGTTATCAAAAAATAATAATAATAATAATAATAATAATAATAATAATAGTCAAAGTATATCACTTTGGCAAATAATTAATCATATCAAATAGGTAATTTTGTTTTAAATTGTACTATTTTTGTAAATGTGCCCTAATATTGCTTAATCTACCAATTGGGTTGGGTTCATGAACATTTCTGGTTAACTGAAAATAAAGCAGATATTTTGCACGTGCGGCCAAGTTCAAATCTCCACTGTCCAAGCTTCAATTTTCCAATACGTGATTGACTTTAATTTTCTGAACTGCGTTAATATACCATAAGTTTTATTAATTTATTATTGGAGACTTTGACTGATCGATATTATTCTTGAATAGGACCACTACACTATATAAAACTCTTAATTGCTTCTTATTGCATGCATAAACATAAGTTTTACACATCATATGAATATTATTGAAACACTTGATAAATATCATGCATTAACAGAGAGCAAAATTCACCAAAAAATATTTTAGAGCAGAAATTAATGATTACCACATGCATATAGCCAAATATATAGTACAAATCCGAGTACCATATTTATTATACCTTCTAAATATAACACTAACACTATATATATATATATATATATATATATATATATATATATATATATATATATATATATATATATATATATATATATAGGATCCTTTGACACCAGTGTCGAATTTAAAATTTGACACCATATCTGAAAGCCATTAGATCAAAAAGGATCAATGGCTCTAATTTGTAAGCATGTGACACCATTAATTTTTTTTATCTAACGACTCTCAGATGAGATGTCAAATTTCAAATTTGACAGCGGTATCAAATGATACTGCCTTATATATATATATATATATATATATATATATATATATATATATATATATATATATATATATATATAGGGTTTAGCGGATGTAAAGTGACTGCACCTAAGGATTGATGCAGTCATATAAAACTACGTCGTTTTATAATGTAAAAGCATTAAATATGGAAAATAATAACCATACAAAGGTGAAAATAAATATAAAACTTAAATATGGGGAATCATAACCATACAAAGTCGGAAATAAATATAATATTTTTATTTTCTACGATTAATTTTAAATGCGAATTTCTTTTATCCCAATCAAAATGACGTAATTTGCAGGTGACTGCACCAATAGTTATATACAGTCACATTACAAATCATTTTGCCATATATATATATATATATATATATATATATATATATATATATTTCACACCCAGAAATTAAGAGCAAGCAATCAAGAGCACATAATTAATGCAAGCGTTTCTGGGTGTGAAAAAATACAACAGCCAATTAAATTTAATTCTTCAGGCTTCACTTTCAATAAGAGTGATTTTAGTCTTAGGTTTCTTAGATAGTTGTGTCCATTTCTGGTTAGGGGTATAAATTTTCAAGTCTTCAATATTACCTTTGCATAGAAAGCAGAGCAGGCACAAATATATAGCATCCACTAAGTGCTCCCCCTCCATCTATCTAGGTGTTCACGAAAAAATAAATCATAGAAATTACATAAAGATATCGGAGAATATTTTCCAACACAGATATCTCCTTTTCATTCCTCAATCATCTAAGTCCACTTTTACTTGTTTTGTGCAATGACCCATGACGTATCATTAATGTATGAATCAGCCAGTTATAATTTCAGTCATTGCATGTCAACTTGAAAGAAAGCAGTTAAATATAACAACCTAAGGAACATTACATGAAAGAGGGGGGAATGATCTAACAATCATAGAAGAAAGTGAGTGATATAATGGATAACTAGTTGATGAGCACTCAATGAGAGAAACAGTGCAAAACCCACTCAAATAACAATGGAAATGTCTTCTCTATGGGAAACCAGATGGCATAACGTCATGTTTTGGGATCGCTAACTCCATTGGCTGTAGTTGAATACTCATTAACCATGTATGAAACTGTAGTTTGTACAAACTAAATCCGTATAAATTGAGCAAAAATTTTTCTTTTTCTTTTTTCCAAATTCATGTGATGTTTTGTTATGTTCTTTTCGGCATGTTAACTGTTTGCAAAGAATAACGCACTTGCACAAAATAAGTCTGTGCTTAGAAATATTAGGACCCAAAATGAAACCTTGTGGTTGTGGTTTTGGTGAGTGATCAGCACAAGCATTTACTGTAGCTAGCTCAGTCAAAAAGTCTCTTCTAACTTTGTTGGCCTAAAAAGACTTACAAACGGCACCAAATTATTTGAACACAAAGCACTCTGCTATGCTAGCTAGAAAAGTAGTGTTTGAACGAAAGAAAGGAATATATATACTTAGAACACAACCCATCACTTCTTTCTCTCTCCCCCACCAATAACGGTTTAACTTTAAAAAAAAAAAATTATAAAGGTGAATTGTTATTGTTATCTTTGTTTCGAAAAAATTTAAAGTGTTATTTTCAACGCTCCCTAACATCTCAACAAGCTCGGAAATTTATAATATTTTAAATTTCATTACATATTATGAAAAAATTGATCGATGTTTTACCAAACTAATATAAAAAAAATTAAAAATGGATATCAAATAAATGTCACACAAATGTATATGAGATTCTCAATTTAAAAATATAATAGTAAATATTTACACCTTATCTTATGTTTTTTTATAAAATTGATGGGTATTATAAGCTTAATTTCATTTTTTTTGTTAAATTATTAAATATTAATATAATATACACTATATAAGTTAAAAATATTATTTAATATCAAAATATGTCCTAATGTGTCAAAACTAATATTTTTTAAAATTAACATATCAAAATATGGTGTTGTATCGTATTTCGTGTCTCGTACCGTTATCGGAGCAATGTTGGTTATATATATATATCAAGGGAAAAAGGTATGTCATTTTAAATGACACACCTTACATCCTTTCACTCTCACAAAGAGGTAGGACCTATATTTTTTTAAAAAAATTCCCCCGAGTCTCTCCCATTATTAATCTCTTCCTTTCACTTAAAATGACACAACTTTAACTTTACGTCCTTTATAATGATACACACTTTTTTCATGTATCAAAAGTGTCATCCTAATTGTTGATCTCTAACTCTGTTTGGACACCAAGAGATTTTGAGGCAAAGTGAAAGGTACAGAACTATCTTTTCTCTTCTTTCACCATCAAAACCCCGCTTGATTTCCCTTCAAACACATTTCATTAGAGCTCCAATATTAATATACCCTCATCTTTTGCTTAAAGTAAAGCGCTCTACCATAAAGCAATATTAAAAGTAAAATATGGCATTATCTACTCAAAAGGGATGCTCATTTTATGCTTTTGAGCTTCCAATAAGCATCTTCGGCCCTCTACGAGGCCATGTGGCTGAAAGCAATATCCAAGGGAAGAGAGGGAAAACGAAACTGAGGAGAGAGAGAGAGAAAGAGAGAAAGATTAGTTAATAGTATTGGGCAGGATGGGCAGCTTTAAAGGCTAGAACGGGGAGGAAAAAGTTGCTCTAATTTTGACATGACAGCCTTGTTAATGTAAAGGTGATGGAATTACGTACCATACACTCTCTCTTTTTACTAAAAGTTTCTCATTATTTTATGCTTCATATCTGATCTGCACTAAACAAACTTATGCTTCATTAAAAACATAAAAGGCCAGTATCATTAGGAATACAAATGATTACTCTACCTCGTGTTATCTGCGCACAACCGCAGACGACGAATTAGCAAATCTATTCATTTCATCGCAGGCTATATTTATGTATAGAGATAGAGAATTGTGGATATACAACGGGATTGTGGTGGGTGAATCTGAAAGTGTCTCCAATGTGACAGCCTTATAAACCCAAACGTTCATTGTTTTGTGTTTTTTATTTTCGAAATTTTTTTCAAATGTCACAAATAATTTTATGCATTTTTTAATATTGAATGAATTAATCCAAATATACATTAAGTTTGTGATAATGTTCTTCCTCCTTTGTCCAATTGTAAATCAAAGCCTAAACAAAAACTTCTAGTATGCTTTCAACGATAGGCCACCGTTACATGGATTTAATTCCATTTTGAGTAAATAGGATAGGCTTTCCTCATTTCTCAGTCTCTCCTATCCTAATTCCTAAGACATCAACAAAAACGTAAGCATATATCACCAAAGACCAGTTCTGCATTAGTAACTTAGTATGCTCTGAAGTCTAAATCCACGTAACATCATTCAATAAGAAAAAAGCAACCTTAAATTTATCTGGCTCGCTGTACCATAGCATACTTATCACGCACCAACCTTCAATCATCAACAATTCAATCTATAAAAGGTCATTATTTTCGTCAAAATGCATTCTTTACCTCACTACAAACAAGGGAAACTTTTAAAAATCGTAAAAGATCAAGTATTCCAGGGAATAGACGTAAATCATAAACCACTATGCACATAGAATCACCATATTCAATCCCCGGGTGTATCTACAATCCAGTTTATCAACCATCTCCCACTTGCCGTATCATTGTTGATTACGCCCCGCTAACTATCAATCGCCACCCTAACGAGCTTTTCTTATTCCTTTTTTTCTTTTTCTTTTTTGGTACAATGGTAAAAATTGAACACATAACCTAATACAAACTACCTAAACCCCTCACCATTAGACCAACCTTAGTGTCTTAAAAACCTCGCATTAAACATTGCCAAAGGCCATTTCATAATCATGTCATCCTTTACTATATAATAATGTCCGCGAGACATTTTAATACAAAAATAAGACAAAAAATCTCGATGCATAGTGCAGAGATATATTTATACTAAAACTCCGGTGTTTACTTGGAAATGCATTTCATCTGTTTAAGAAAATGGCACTTTTTACTGACAGCAGTTGTTTATGGGAACAGACTCCATACAATTGAGTGGTAATAATAATTAGCAGAAGCCATGTTCAGAACCTCCTTCCTTCCTAAAAGACTATATCTGTTTTGGCTAAGTAAAAGGTAATAAGGGGAAAGGGAAAAGGGTAAGTAAAAAACGGAAAAAAAAAAGTTTGATAGTGAAAATGGATGCATTTTACTTTCGCCCTTCTAAAATATTTGTCATATCAAACAAGAATAATGTAAAGAACCACTTCAATCTAAAACCTTATAGTATTAGGTGAGGGTCTTTTTAATGATTTATATTATTCTCTAATACACCCCCTCACACAAGAGCCCTTTGGGTTTGAAGTGTGTAAAGTTCTGATACTATAAAGAACCACTTCAACTCAAAACCTTAAAGTGTTAGATGAAGACTTTTTAATGATTTATATTATTCTGTGATTTCATTTGGAAATTTTCATCTTCCCATTTTGACAACTCAACCAAGTAAACCTTCGAATTATTTCACGTCCATCATAGGGGAAGAATAATGGCCGCGAGCGTGAAATTTTGAAATTCTACTAATACACTATGCTTACAAAGGCAAAATCTGACAAATCACCCCTACTGCAAACTCACCAGAGGTTCATTTTCACCTAATCTTTAATGATATTTGCGCACCACCAAAGCGTAAATTTTAGCCTCTACATGGTAATTGTAACTTATGTTTCTTGTGGTAGTAGTTTAATTTGTATAGAAAATATTTTCATCAAGTGTAGCATAATTTCCTAACAACCATCGGGGATGTTTACTGTTTTTTCCCTTCTTTTCAGTCGATGCAAACTACTTTGAAAGAAATTTCTTCAGTATGTACACGTCTCAGTGAAGTTATTTCCTTATTTCTTGATCTGGTCTCTGCATTTCTAACGGTTACTTGATCAAACATAACAAACCGGCAATCATACTGAGATGACAGAATCAAAACCTATGCTAACATTAAACTGGTAAAGTAAGCAGAAAACGTGAACAAATAGCTGCCAATAATCCATAAGGAATTAAAATAACAAGAAGAATTAAGGAATTACAGAAACTATGAATTCAAGTATGGCAGACGATCACAACTCTACATGAGATCATATTACAAGCAGCATGCTTCACAAATTCACCTGTTGGCAGTAATAGTACTATAAAATAATCTACACTACTAGTATGCAATATAAACTTATCCCATTTATACAACCAAAATAAAAGAATAGTACAAAAAGAAACAAGCCAAGTAAAATAAAGAAAAAGGAGTCAATAATTCAAAAGGGGACAAAGCTTAAACTCACCTACAATCATTTATCATCACAACATTAACTACCTCAGCTTTCGGCTAATCCAAGATCATACAGAAGTAATGGAGCAAGCATGTACTCCACGGCCGATCTCTGCTTATTAATTTCATTCCGAATTGCTAATTGAGCTTCCTCACAAGCTTTTGCATTTGGGAAACCAAGGGTCCATCTCCCATCTGCCAAATGATCAGGCATGCTCAGGTGGTTTCCTCTGGCTTTAATTGTACAAAACTTTGGATCAAACTCTCTTATTCGAAGATGCAACCACGAGGGATGGTCCTCATCTATCTTAGGCTGTATCAAGCAGGTGAAAGGGGTAAATGGCATACCTTGAAGAAATCAAAACACGATTACTCATCAAAATATATTATACTCCTCCACACCCCACCCCCCCAAAAAAAATAATGTAAAAGATTAATGGTTATAATTTGATTGTTTTTCTGTTGCTTGATATTTGATTTCTTTGTAAAAAAAGGACTCTTGCAACAAGAAATAAAATTTTCTCCTGCAACCTTAAAACGATGTCGTTTTGGGTTTTAGGGAAAAGAAAAATAGGATATTTTGGTAAAATTCATGATACAAGAGGAAAGTAAAGTTTTTAAAATACCCTACATTTTTTCCCTATATTCCAAAACGTCGTTTTGGAATTGTTATCTCCTGTTGCAAGAGAAACATTTCTTCCATATATATATATATATATATATATATATCTGCTTGGAATATCTGCAACAATCACAGTAACACATGCATGGCAGAAGAGTACAAAGCATTCCATCCACGAGACTAAGGTAACACTCGAGGATGAGAGAATCACATTAACACATGCATGGCAGAAGAGTACAAAGCATTTCATCCACGAGACTATCAGGTAACACATGAGGATAGGAGAGAGCGATTTTGGAAAACAACTGAACAAAAAAGAAAGCAGTTTTGAAATGAAAACCAAGCAATAAAGAATTAGACCACAGTAGGTATCTACATGTTATTGTTTTTTAAATAAACAGACCAACATCATAAAAACCTATAAAAGTTAAGCTCTGACAAGCAAGAAGTTAAGGCAATTTGACTTACACATAACCCTGCCAATGGAGCAATGGCAATCACAACTCCATGACGACTGCGGAATGGGTGTTTCTCTGTAAGAAGCAATTTTCCATTCATTCCACTTGCCACCGGTATTACATATATATCCCTAATTTCTGAATTTGAAAATGAAATTCCGCAAGGTATTCCAGATTCTGCAAAAGTTACACGGGGATACAAAAAATCAAAAGTAAAAAGAAAATCATGCCAGAGGCACAACCAAATTCAAACATAATGATGCCTACCCAAAGAAACATTGGATCCAAAGCTAGCAGATGAAACATCTGAAGCACGGATTGCTCCAGAATCATTCGTAGAACTGGCAATCATGTTCAACAATGGCTTCTCAACCAATACACCATTTACAATAAATGTCTTCAGCTGGAAGTGTAGAATAAAAGCCTGAATAAAAAACTGATATCAGAAGTATGCTTCAGGGATTTTAAGGAAGAAGCAATAAAATGCATGATACATGATATAATTAACATCAGCAATTAAAATCATGGAAAAAAAGCTCATAAATTGCTTAAACTCCAACCAAAATGGCAACAAACTCTTGCATTAAAGATAATGATTAATAAAACAAGAAAAACTAAGAATGTAAGAGCCAGATACCGGAAATTATATAAAAGTTCAATAGATCTTGCAGCTAAGTACAAGAAGTAAAATAGGTCAGATGAAGTTTATCAAGTCAACTTTAAAGCCACAAGGGCATAATGAAATGTGTCATTATAAAATTATAAGACTTCACCAAACAATGCTCCAGTTTTACAACGTTGCCATATTGCACACCATTTGATAGTCAGAAGCATGAGCACTTAATTTATTATAACAATAACCCAGACTTATCTCGCTTAGTCAGGTCAGCTATACGGTTTACGCCGGAGCCTCTATTTATCATCTTCTCTGGGAAGTTTCTGTCATCTTCTCCTCAATAAATGCTACTGTGACTTTCTCTCAATTTTCATTTATTTCTAACCTTATCTTTCTTGAGGGTCCACTCACCCACCTCAATATTCTCTTCTCCACTACACTTATTTTTTACTCTTGTTGGAACTTTCGAGCTCAACATTAACTACCAATGAGCATCTTTGCTCTCATAATTGTCCAGCTAAATTTTCCTTTGACTTTGATAGGAACTTTCTGATCACAAATCACATATGAAGCATTTGATCATTTCATCCATTTATAGGTTATCGCTTGAATCCTATGTGCGATATCTCTATCACTTTGTAATGGGGACCCAAGATACCTAGAGTAGGTAACTTGTGGTATGCCATGATCTCCAATTTTCACCCCCAAATCATTGCTAACACACTTCTTGTTGAACTTGAATTTTGTATACTCCATCATTTCTCCTACATAACCAAAACCTCTTTAATTTCAAGCATCTCTCCATAACTCATGTTTAGAATTTACTCTTTTGTCTTGACTAATCAAGCAGGACTATATCTATCATTCAAAAAAAGCGTGCATTGAGCAGTGGCTTTTGGATGTACTTAGTAAATATGTTTTTTTTTTTTTTTTTTTTGATAAACCTTAGTAAATATGTTTAATTCTAAAGTAAAAGATACAAGTCAACTTAAGTTTTGTATCCTCATTTTCAAAATGAACACCCATCTCAGTGTACAATAGCAACCAAAAAGGGATCACAGTAACAAAATACTACAACTAATTTGAATGGAAATTTGAAAGAATAAATGGCAACACCTTCACTGTATCGACCATCCTTTGCCAAGCAAAATAGGAAGTTTTTTCACCTGTCATGGATATTTATTTACTCTTGATGAAATCATAATTAGTACTTGGTACCGTTTAATATTAAAAGGAAAATACCAATGCATTGAAGAAGAGGCTATTGGTTCATGCAAAGATAACAATACCACTGGTGGTTTGTTGGTGAAGAACAAGCTCCAACATAAATAATGGATCTTTATATTGGGAAGATTGCTCAAGAACTGCATGCAAAATGAGTGAGTGCATTAGAGAAAAAAATAAAAACTGTCAAGATAATTTAATTTAATTAGTAAAACAACAACCAAGCTTAATCTCAACAGATGGGATTGCTACCAAGATCAAATGATGCCATTGGACCCTATCAAAAACCAAAATTGCAATGGTTCAACAAGAACCTTACCTTACTTTTTCCCCCTCTTTTTTTTATTACAAAAAAATGTATGCACTTTGTTCAGCCATATTAAGCATATACAAGACTTACTTTTAACTTTTCAAAAAAGTAAGCCAACACAGATGTCTTAGGTTAAATCTCAAAGTGAAAAAAGTAATAAATACCTCTTTTACAGCTCGCCCATTCAGTTCTTAGAGTATCTAGAATATGATCAAACCAAATTCCATCAAGTTCTTTCAGAAAGCGTACACGGGACTGATCATATGAAGTCTGCCGATGGAAACTAGAAACTATAAAACTTTAGAAATTTTGAGTGCATAAATGCAATTCGGTAATTGGTATTAATATACTTATAATAACATGGATAAATCAATCCTCACTTCCTATAGCACGTATACCATATGAAAAACTAGAAATGTATTCCATATTCACAACATAACCACATAACCAGATTTGATGCACACACATATTGAAAAATCATATTTTGCCAGAGATCCAAAGCTTTTCTAACAGATCTACCCAAATAATCAGTTACCAAGTCAAGCATGTCTCAGCAGTATTTTTACCTTTATTTATTATATTTGATTTAAAACCTAATCTTCAATGTCACTAAAAGGAACTAAAAACTACATGTATCTTTATAAATTTTCCTGCATTTGAATATTGAAGACAAAATTCTAGAATAATTTATGCAATGTTAAGTTGCATTCTGGAATTACTAGGTAATTAAAATATTTAAGCCAATCAATATCAATTAGCAAGAGCTTCAACTCACTGAACACAAGATATCCGATATATCACTATTAAAGTCCATATTTTTCTCCAATGCATGCTTGGTCACCCAAAGTAAATTGCCATATATCTTCTTTGTGACATCTGTCAACTATAAACTGTACATATTCTAAAACCTATCCGTTTAACATGCTTGAGAGCAAGGATATGCTAATAGTCCTTACCTACACAACATTCACACACATGACCTTAATAATATGCAAAACTTACCACCTTTAAATCAAAAGACAAACTTATAGGCAGAACCCATAGTTCTAGCACATTAGGAGAAGCAATCTTTTGATCTTACAGCTTACATGATTTTATAATCTGATTGTGAGATTGATGATACACTTATTTTGCATAATAAAACTAGTAACAGCACGATAATTGAGACTTTAACAACAAATGATATTGAAATATACTGAAGTGAAACTTCAGAAAGAAAAATAATTGAAATTTAGGCAATATCCAAAATCAACACATCTTCAATGTAAAACATTAATTTCACTTAACCGTACTTTTGACAGGAAAAATACAAGTTGGTCTCCATGCGAGCAGTTATCCAGTTGTAATAGTGTGAAAAGAAATTAGCTGAAGATGTTGAATACTTACAGTGAATAGGAGGAGATTATCACCACTAAGTCCCTCTTTATGGAAGTTAAGTAGCTTTTGCAAGCACCACCCAGCATGCCATAGCATCATTGTAGAGAGGGATTCCTGGAAGGCTAAAACCTTCAGCAGGGCATTTAAAATCTGTCGAAGTTAAAAGGACATGGTCATTTATTATCATTCTAAATGCTCTTTCTGGAACCGAATTTGACAAAGTTAAAACTACACAACAAGAATAATAATGAAGGATAATTTGATCAAACAAGTCAAAAATAATAATGTTATATATACCTCAGGCATACATCTAATGAAGATACTTCCATCCACGGATTTAGAAGTGGATGTGTCATTAGTCTGCAACTGAAACAGAAAGAGAAAAAGAGAAAACAAAGAAAAAGAAATCATATAATATAATTTACAATGTATAATGCATCTGAACCAATGGGTTTCAGTTAAATAATCAAGGGAAAATTGCTTGAAATGAATTCTTGGTAAAAATATTTTTAACTGGTCAACCATGTTCAAAGAGTTGATAACAAGTAACCCGTTATTCTTAACCACTTCAGTAGTCACATGTTCCTAAGTTGCAAATATTTTTACCAAGAATTCCTTCTTTTTTTAATGTTCTCAACAATAAATGCATGTAATCTGGAAACTGGTTTTAAAAGCACAATAAATTGTACAAAAGCATGTCAATCTCAAGCCTACCAACATGTAAGTAGGAAGTAACAGTAGTCATAAATTCAGAGATTTATGGAGGCAAGATCATGATTACATACACGGTTAAAACATCCAGAATTTTTTAGCAAAAAATACTTCATTTCTGGTGTAAGTGATCCTTTACATGCAATGGTAAGAGATATACTACAATATATGCCATTCTGAAAATTGATGATCCTGATAAATCAAGTCAATGCAATAATCAATACTTACCATCACATCCCCAGTCCCATATAGCTCAATCATTGGAGATAAGAGACAATCAAGATCTGCAAAACTTGCATGAAAAAGCAACAGAGATCAAACAACTCAACAACGACTTCCTAAAAGATAACTGTTAGGCTAATTAATGAAGAAAATAACACTACCTTTACTTTCTGCCAAAAGAAGCAAGAGAAATATAGAAGCTAACAATAGGCTGTGATCCTCAGAGAAAACAAATGTAAGTATACCACTCCTGCAACAATAGCAGTTACATTATATGTACATTTAGATTCACAGGATCATGAACCTGCACTCACTAATACATAAATGATTTGCCTTGGTAGATGCTTCCTCCTGATGTCAGGAGCTTTAAACCCTTGTTATTAAAGAACAAGTTTTTCATGAAGATATAAGAGCGTTGAATCACCACCAAAAAATAAAATTCAAATTGAAAAAACCATACAATCTTCAACTATTTTGGGATTTAGCTTTCTCATGCATCTCTATGGCATCAAAACTCTAACAAAACATGGGGCTTATAAGAAAGGGAGGAAAAGCAGAATGCATTCCAAAGAGCTTAAGTACATAATCATGATATATTAACATGAAGCCAATTATCAGATTATGCAAAACTATAATCAATCAATGGACACCAAAAGCCAAGACCTAAGATAAACTATGACATCAACCTGCAACACATTTCTGAAGAACGACTTCTATCTGGAAATTCATTTATCAACAATCATTATCCTTCCTGTAACCTGATCCTTGTAATCTCAAATAAGGTCTCTTCTCTTATCTCCCACAACACCCACCCCCCGAAAAAGTCTTCCCACGGGCACACACAAAAACAAAAGGAATTTGTTTTTAATGGAATTTACGCCATAACTGTCATAACACCATAAAGTCTATAATGGAATTTACATATCATAAACAATGACAAAATCTGAGAAAACACCAACCTTTTGGAATAAATCTCACCACTTGAGCTACTAATATTGAAACTGGATATGAAATCTCCCCAATGAGCACCTAAATAGTTCCCATTGATGCTCTCAGCTCCATTTGGCTCAGAAGCATAACATACAATTCTTTCTACTTCATTCAAGCACTTTGAAAAAGGTTTAACATCATCATGGCCATCAGAAGCATTCCCTTTACTCGGAGCTCTCACATTTAAGTTTAAAAAATGATACAGAATAACAACTGCCACATTGTTAATCATGCTTCGTCCACCAACAACTTGAAGAAGGCGTGATAAGATATATAACGAAGTGATAGCAGATAAATCTAAGCCCTGAGGCAAAGAATATATTGTTTGAATCAGTACATCATGTGGAAAAATCTGAATAAAATTTATGAATGACAAGAATAACTGAAACGCAGGAGTTTCCACCACCAAGACTTTTTCATATTCCTTTCCATTTATACCAGCTTTCTGTTCAAATTTCTTATTAGCAAACTATAAGTAGCACCCCAAATGTAAGCATAAGGGGAAAAATTATTTAAATATGATAGTGTAACAGTCTCTCTTTTTAAATCTAAACACTGAATTTTAAAGTAAAAGCTCCATAAAAGTAAGAAGTGGGACTTTGTGGTTAATTTGAAACGATGATTTTCTCCTCTCTTTTCAAGTAAAAGAAAAAGAAATCTCTGGGATTTTAGAAAAATAAAGGTTGAATACCAAGTGGGGAATTCCCTTTCTATCAAACTGTAGATTAAATCTTCATGATTTGGAGGACACTGCCCTATCATAATTAACAGATTTGAAAACTAAAGTCAATATAGGGGTGGTACAAAACAGCGGGAAACTAAAATTGAAGGTAGACTAGTTCGCAGGAAATTTTCTCATCTCACATTATTATTGTTTGAAGCCAGTAATGAGAATAGTAAAGGAAACACAAGCCTATTCAGAAGATTTTCAGTAACCAGTCTAGTCAAACGACACTCGCCAACGCTAAGAATGTCTTTAAAGTAGTACAGCTCATCCACAACTTTATCAGATTCAAGAATCAGACCATTTCTTCTTTTTTCAGTGTCCATCTCCCTGTTTCAATGTAGGGAAGTTAGCTCTTTAGAAGTTAGAATTAATCAAGCATATATAAAGTAATAACACTTATCTGACAAAAAAATCAAGTGAACTTACCTTTTATCATAAAGAAAAGCATCTAAGCGAAAGCATAGATCTCTTAATCTATGAACCAGGTCAGAGAAGTACTCTGAAACTGGAGGAGTCAATATAAATTGATAGGCCATGTCATCACTAACTGTAGAACCAAAATGAAAATATTGCGAAATTCAGAAACATATTGCACTAGAGCATGCTTATAACTTAATAGTTATAAGTAATTCAAAGAGCAGCAGTATACCATTGTAGACATTGAGAACTAATGCACGTACAGCTGTCTGAATCATCTTTTCCTCATAATGGGCAAACCTTAGAGCCTCAGTGTACAAGGGAAAGGCAACTACAGCATCCTGCAGTCGAATTTTTAAACAAAGAGAATTTTCAAATACTTCCGCTGAATTCTGCTGGACAAAAAAGAACCAACCTTGTTTATCCATTACAAATTAGCTGATGATGATTGTTCCCCGTCATTACATTCACAAATGGTAAAGGCTTCCCAAACCACTTATACAAGGTAGGAAGCATGCATGTAACTTTAATCAATATCTTTCTCAACCATAGTAGTTAATTGCGCCGCAATAGCGCCGCGAGCCGCGCCGTATAAGCGTTGCGGTGCCTCGCCGCAATAAACCGCGACGCGCCGCACCGGAAAGCAATAGCGGCCATTGTGATCGCAATTGCGGCCATATTACTGTCATAAGGCAAAATGTCAATTTTGTCCTAAATTTAAATGTGTAATAGAAAAAATTTAAGGGTTTTTTTAGTCTATCCGTGTCTCTCTCTGTCACTTCTGCTATATCTGCCTTTAAAAATTGTTTCTTTTTGTCATTATTTCTGTCATATATCTATTCCGCTATTTCTGCAACCGCAACCCGCTATAACGCTATAGCGTTTTTTGGGGTTGGCCGCGACATGCTACAATCCGCATTTGATAACTATGTTCTCAACTAAAATAATGTTACATTCTTTGCTAATGAGACTATTGATTTGCTGAACTAGGATCTCTACTGGTGTAAGTGAAAAAACTGTGGCCTAATAAGTGCAAAACAAAATGATCAAGCCTTATGTCAAAAGTGGGAAGACAGTGATGTTGATTTAACAGACAGCAACAAACCATTACATTTATAAGTTTTTACTTACCCCATTAACCTTCACAAGAAGGCAAAGTGTGTCTCTGTTTATTTTACCACTAATTGCCCTGAATGAAGAAATAAACCGAAAGTCAAATTTTAATTTTAGAATAAATTATTGTAACAAGAAAGAAAGAAATATGTGAAAGAGAATATCAGAATTACAAAATTTCCATCCTTCCCAATATTATTGCTCATTAACAAAAAAAAGGAGTGTAACAAGGTAGAACATATAACTGCACGTCTCAACCAACATGCAGGGAATTTTGCAAAAAATGTGGAGAGAGAAAGAGAGAAGGAAGGGAGAGGAGGAAAGGATTACAACCTTAGAAAAGACACATAGTATGGAGTTAGGTCTCCCCCATCAAATTTGAAGGGATGTGAAATAATGCTGTTAATATAACCATTGCTGAAGCAATAGTCTGCAACATGCAAATATGAAACACCAATGTATAGTAAGTACCAGTACTAGCCAAGGACTTAAGAAGTTAAGAATTAAGATTAACAGTGTGTTTTCTAAAATGAATGTTTCGCCCAGATATAAATTAAGTATGCATAAAAAGGTCAAACTCATAAGTCAATGAGCTTGTCCAGAGACATCAAGGAATATTAACCATCTTACAAATTGCATGTTCACTATCCATGTTTTGAATCATTATGCTCAGATACTGAAGCAGTGGAGCCTGGACTTTTGAATTTTCACTGATCTTAAGTATGCGAACAAATTCCGCCAGTACTTGGTGTTCCATGAAACATCTAAATATTTACAATGAGTCACAACTATAAGAATTTCATCCAGAAAATCAGACCAATATCCCAAAAACGAAATTTCCACAACAAATTCATACTCAAAAATGGACGGATCTTGTCTATCACCATAAGTTACTATCTCCACAATAGACTGCAATAAATCCATCACAAATTCCTGCAAGCAAGGGCATGCACATAAGTACATTCTGGTTTTTTTCTAGGAAAAGGATATGCACATAAAAATTGACTTATGTTACCCTGTTATGCTTGTGTACAGCTTCGATCTGCTTCAGTTCATTAATTACATATCTGTAACCTCATCAAGGGCAAAAAGATCCATGAGCACAGTAGAAATTCAATATCCTCACCAAATTTTACGAATAATTAAGTTACTTTGGAAGAAGAGCATCAAAATCTCACATCGAACCCTAACGAAGCAAATTCGGAGAAAACAATGATGGAAAAAACGATTGGACTTACTTGAAGTGTTGAACGGAGAAGCGATCGATGGATCGCCAGAAAGAGCGCAACATGGCGACGGTTAGGAGTGGAAAGGAATGAGAACGAAGAGAATGATGAGATCTCGTTGTGGAATGTGAAGGTTAAAGAGCGAGTTGAAGAAAAGGTGTTTGTGTTTTGCATTGTAGAATGAAAACGAATGGTGCAATGCAAAGTGTAGTAAGACAAGTTTTAGTTTTAGATTTTTTTATTTTTTTATTTTTTTTGGCTTTGGCTGTTTGGTATTAAGTTGAAGAAACTACCCAACAACCTTTCAACGTCTTCAAATGTAACCAATGGGGGCGTGCAGAGCTGCCTCTTCTGAAACGCTGAAAAGACTGTGAATTAGTTTCCCATGCCCTGCCTGGCAGGGAGTGGAAGGAGGATTCCAGTTACTTGAGATTCTTAAAAAAAAAAATATACATAAATTATATTAAGAATATATATTCTGTTTTTTTTTATATTTATTTTTGACTTCACCAAAAATAAATAAATAAAATCATTTGTACTAAATCAAGTTTTCAGATTATTGGGATTATTTTTTTTCATTACAACTTCTTTTATTTGGATTTTTTTCAACACAGCAGAAGTTTTTTGTTTTCTTAAATAATTTTTTTTTATGGGTTCAGTATTTATATTTTTAAAAGCATATGAAATTATGTTATTTCTCTTCAAGTAAGAGAAAGACACAGGTAAGATTATGGAGAAAAAAAAAGGTGAATTTTTTTAAATTTAAATTTAAATTTTAAATAATAAATACTAGGTTGTACTTTTCTCTCAGTTAACATGACTTAATTATATACTTTTAAAAATGACAAATATTTTTCCTTTTTTATTTCATTTAAATCCAAGTTTTTCTTTAAATTTTAATATTTTTTCCATTTATAAGGAATATAGGTACTAAATTAGTACCCAAAAAACCCTCTATTGAGAATTTTCTGGCCCAATGTAGCTCAATCAACACTTAAAAGGTGGACAATATCATCATTTTCATTACAAAACTCGTGCTCATGTGTAGTTTTCCAAATATCGGGAGATTTTAGTAGGGTTTAATTAAATTAATGAATGGAATAATGAGCATCTATTTAGTTCATGTATTAATTAAATTATAACTAACAATGATATTTATTTGTATTGGAAAATGATAATGTAAGGCAATATTTTTCTATGTATAGCATGTCTGCATGGACTAGCAATTTATCATACAAATTCAATTATTAATTATCAAATATCAAATACACTTACAGATAAAAAGGAAAACTTATTTTTGTCTTTTAACTTTAATTTTGTCATTTGATTACTTTTTTGGGTCAAATTAGTCCCTTAACATAAATTTCCTTAAGACAAATTTCATTAATAGCATCAAAATTAGTGGTGGAAAATAACTTGTCCTATGCAAAATGTATACCTTCGAGCGGTAGGCATGTAGAGTTTAGAGCAGTGTGTTTATTTAGCAATAGACAAAATCTCACCTCACCTACGTAATTATTAAGTTGAGGGTTTAGCGTTTAACACCGAAAACAACTCATGTTAGTGTTCAATGACCCTAGGCCTTGGTGAGTTTAGAGTGCATAGTTGTTGAGTTTTAGATGGCATATGATTTTTGGAATATATTATTTATCTATCTATCTTTATCTATTACTCTTTAATATCATTACATCAGAATCTCAATTATTTTTATCATTTCTCTCTAATGGTGTTGAAAAGTAATAGGCAAAAATGTACAGAAAAAGAATATAAGTAGAATAATTTATCCCATGATTTTTAAAATTGGAGGAAATTTCCATATATTCCAGCCTACTGTACATTTCAACCAATTTTGATTATGTTATTTTGAAGTCAAAAAAATGAAAACAAATTATTTATACAAAAAAAAAAATTGAAATCAAATTACATTCTTCAACCTATGCTTCGGTCCGCGTCTTAGGGCTGCGTCCATTGTGCCCAACAGGCATTAAGTTGGGCCAAACTTTTTCGTTCACAAAACTATACAAGTTAGGCCTAGTGAGGTCAACATCCAGGCATCTTAAAAATAATTTTATATATTGAATCAAACGAGTGAGAGAAGATACATTATGCCTTTTGTTTAGTGTTCTTCAAGGATTTTTCTTTTGATTTGAGTTTGAATTCCAAGTAAGAAAAAAATCAGAGGGAGTGGGGCTGAAATTAAGAGCAGAAAACACAAAAAAATATTCACATGATGTGCATTATTTAAGAAAAAAACTGTAATAAGGCTTAGTTGGGCCATGTATAGGGAGCTCATGTATAGGGAGCTCATGTCGCAGAGAGATCGCCAACCAAGAGCCACTCATGCTTGGATTCCTCAACATCTCCCCCTCAAATGTGAGTCATAGGCTATAACACCTCATAGATTTGAAACACATAATTATAGTTAAAATAAAGATTAAAGGGTAGGATTAGTGAAAATCCTGAGTTATGTGTCAAAATACGTAAAAAGGATAAAACGGTAATTTAACAAATATGTAACCCTAAACATTGAAATGATATTATAAGGTCCCAAATGAGAGAAATAACCCTGAAAATAGATTCAAAACGAAAAATTGAAGGGTTAGGCAAGTTTTTGGAAAATTAAAGAATAGTGTTTTCATTAATATCCACACAAAAAAAAATAGTGTTTTCATCGGATAATAATACAATGGTATAGTTGCACCGAAAAATGTGCCGGGTGAAATTTGCGCTCTAGGTTTGAAAATAAGTTGGAAAAGGTACTTAGGACCAAGAAATATAATTGTTGATGAAATTTTATGGATTTTTTGATTTTTGGGGAAACATGCCAACGTGCACATATTAGGTTAAAACAGTGATTTCACCGAATGACCACAAAACTCCGGATTCATTTGATCAAGTGTAATTAAAGGACTTTGGTGAATATTAAATTTTGGATTTTATGGATAGTTTGTGAATTAATTGGAGATTAGTGTTTTAAGTGGGAGATTTGAAATAATTTGAAATGAGTGAGGTGGCAAGTGGGTTTCACCCCACTTAAGCAAACATAAGACACATGTGTTTGGCACTATTCAATCACCATTTTCCCTCCTCCCACTCTCAAAACCCGCGGCCACTAAAGGAATTGGGGGAGATTTATGCTCCTTCAAATCTTGATCAAAACCCCTTGTGTTTCACATGAGATTTCAAGGAAATGACCCAATGAATCAAACCCCCACCTTCATTCTTCTTGAAAGTCCCTAAATTTTGAGATATCACCTACCCATCCTTGCGAAAATTTGAAGACATTGCATTATTGGAGCTTGTTGGTTGAGTCACTACTTGTGGATCATTCTTAGAGTTCTTAGACCTTGATTATTGGTGAGTTTCACTACCTATTGTTCATTAATCTTTGAGATCAAAGTTTGAAGACCTAAAGCATGTATGCCTTGGTTGATGTAGTTGGGGACCTCAAATGGATTTTGTGCATTAGATAAATATTGTTTAGAATGATGAATTAGACTAATTGAGCTCATAAAATATATTATGGAAAAGTTTGATAACTTAGGAAATTTTTAGTTGGATGAGCATGATTTTGTGAAATTGGATTGTTGTATGCTTGTGAAATTGAGTTGTGGATTAGTTATAATGGTTAATTATAAGGTGTGTGGTGAATTTGATACTTGAAAATGACTTAAAAATCCTTTGGCCATTGAAGGAAACTTAGGGAAAGATGATGCAAAAATTGTGTAGTTGAACTTGTGATGATTTGAATCAAATATAAATAGGTTGTATGAGTGTGTAATGCATGTGAATTGAAAGAAAGATCTTGGTGTCCCAAGATCATGCATTCGGCCAATTTAGGGAAATTAGAGTATGATTGTGCAATTGGACATTTGACTTGATGAATGGTATTAATAGGTGTTTGGATGAACTAGTACAGACCTAGTAATGAACCTTGAACCTTGAAAAGGCAAGAAAAATCCCTTAGTGGAAAATTATGCTAAGTTATGGTTTGATGAAATTCTTAGATGATTATGGTGTTGTGGTTGACTAAGGAAGCCATAGGAATGAAGAAATGAAATTAACAACATGAATTGTGTAAAAAGGCCATGATGGCCAAATTATGAACCTAAAAGGGGGAGTAATATATTGTTTGAATTATGACTTGTTTAACAAGTGGATTGATGGTCATATGCTTATGATCATTATATGTTTCCTCTCACTGATGAAATCCTAGAAGACTAAAGCTTGGAGCTTGTGAATTACCTTTGGTCCTTGACCAAAAGAATATTGGTAAGTGATTAATCACTTATATGCATGATTGATTGGATGACCAATTGGGTTGTCATTGTGGTATTAAATGTTGTGAAAATGACCTTGTGTGTGAGCATTTCTTGTACAAGTAAAGCTTGGAGTAACTTCTAATTGAAGCTACCTAGCTTGGCAGCTTCAAAGAGGTAATCTCTTGGTATTGGGGTTAATTCATGTGTGTGCTCCACCATGTCCGTTGGGGTAGTGGTTGGAAGTTGTTTGATGCAATCGTGTAAGTATAACATGATCATGCATGTGTTGTTGTTTGGGTACATAAAGTTATACCGTATCTCTGGCCAGTAGATAGTTGCCTATACGTAGGGGACTTCCACTAAATAAGCCTCCATAGGGAGTTTCAGTTGGCTTGGGGCCATAGAGTTATGATCCGTTGAGGAGCACTCTATGAATGTCTTGGGAGTTATGGTTGTGGGTGCCTTGAAGGTAATCCCGGGGATACATTATTGGATGAGAGCCCGATGATATGTCGTATGCTGTATGTTGTAAGCCATTGGGCTGTATGATTTGTATGATATGTGTATGGTTATATTATTGTTATTTTACATCTGAGTGAGCCATGGAGTGGAATGATCCTCCAGAGCCTTTGGGTTACGAGATATATTGTATATCTCACCCCACGTTATAGGACTATATTTCAGGTAGATGTAGCGGTGCCGAGGTCTTGGGCAAGAGGCTCACTGGTTGAGCATGTAGGAGCATATTGGAGAGCATGATAATAGCATGCCATTTTGCATTTTGGATTATTTTGTATAGGTTAGACTTAGAGCATGAACATATTATATTGCATGTGAGACATGTACCATGTTTTTGTTGTTCATGTTGTATTTTGGCTAAATCTAGTGTTATATCATTGTGTAGTTCGAGCATTTGATTAGTAGTTATATTTGATGTTGGATTAATGTAATTAAAGAACTATGGACCTTGTGTAAAGTTATGATGTATGTATATGATGGAAGGTCATAGGCCTATTTTAGGTTATGATGTTTAAATTGATAAATGCATAAAAATGGATTATGTGATTGAAATGAGTATCAAAAAGTTTAATAACTAAGTGTGAATTACATTGTGAGCTAATCAAGTATATAATGTAAATATGGTATGGATTGTAAGAGCACTAAGGTTTGTTGATCCTTGTGTGTCACCCTTGTCGATTAGGTACCATTTGATGATTTAGAACACACTTTGCTAAAATGGGATTAGTTAATAAAACAAAGGAGATGCCATCGAATTTTCTAAGAAATAATCAGTTTTTAGGCCAACTTCGGGAGAACATATCTCCCTCCATAGAGGTCCAATTGGGACATTATATAAATCATTTTAAAGGTAGAGATGTCAGCTAAATTGTCCCAAGATTTGGTACTATTTCTTGTTGTATAGAATTTTTTACAACAAAGAGAACATATATTGCCCAAACTAGACATGTGCAGGGGCAGTTCGGGTCCCCTGTTTTCAAAAATCACATCTCCTTCAATTCTTACTCAAATTGTGATTATAATATATCAAATTGAAGATAAAGGTGTCTAGTATTATGTTTTAAATTTTGGGAGAATTTTGATGAGTAAATCGTTGGGAATATCAGAAATGGTGAGGGATGTTTGGTGCTCTATTTGGAGTTGGTTGACAGTTTTGCTTGTCCAACTTCAAATGGTGATAACCAGAGCTAGAGGAATCAGGTGTGTTATACCTTGTTGGAAAGGTAATGGAGTCTGTTTTGACATACTAAAATATAGGAAATTAATAATGTGTAGAACATGCCCAGTATTAAAAAGACAGAAGCATATTCAGATTTAGGAAAATGGAAAAGTGAGATTTATGCTAAGTGGGTTTATGGGAACCTCTTAGTAGCTTAAAATAAATATTGTATGATAGTTAAGCAAGCATAATATTAATTCCACGTTCAGTTTTCAGTTGCGATCACAGTTTGTATCATTACGTATTATGATTGTTTTAAATTGCATAAGTAATGAAAAGTAAACAATTTACTCGTATTTTTTAATAAATTGATATTATTGTAACTGCGCTTAATATCATAATCAATGTTAACAATACAGGTATATAACAGGCTGTTACATAAGCTCACATTCTTTCCTCCTCAAGCAGAAACTGCTTCTTCGAGTATTCATTGGGTTCATCAATCATCAAGACTATGCTACACTTATCAAGACCTTGGTCTCCCATATCTTCAAATATTTCATGGGGTTCATCAATCATCAAGGCTTGGCTGCACTTATCAAGACCTTGGTCTTCCATATCTTCAAATACTCGGATCACCACAGGCCAATCCACCATTGACACTGATACCATTTGTTGGGTCGTGCACAAGGAGCTCATGGCGGGGAGAGACCGCCAACCACAGGCCAAATAAGCAGCAACATTAAGTGAACTCGAAACACCACAATCAAACCCAAAACCTTAAGGCATTAGGTACATGGATCCTTTCACTTATATGATGCTCCCTTAGTCCATTCTTAACCTATATAAGACTTCACTTACTCACATTTGCATCCTCAATAGCTTAGAATGCTATTTAGCAATACATTTTGCTTCTCTTTCACCTCCTTTTTCGGCTTTTCCTATGTGCTTTCCTTAAAGCCCAATCTTGTGATGGGTGTTTGTTAGGATAGCGGATCCTAAATCAGTATCTCAATGCAGAAATAGAAGAACGAAGAGATCAGAGAAAAATCAATTGGAAAAAAGTTTCTGTATATTCAAGTAGTTTGCACAATGACACTTATCCCTTCATATAAGCCATGTATCCTAATAACATTCTAACAAACTAAGACACGTATGCACCATGGCATGACTCACACCAGCACTATAACACCAGCACTACTAACTGACTAATGAATAAACCAGTACACTCCTATGGGCCTAATGGCTATCTGATAGCCAACATGGGCTGATACTCCACTACTTGTACTAAAGGCTAATGACAATAACATTTTCTTGGGCCCATCATGATATCGTAACATTGCCTTCCCCTAAAAAACGGACCTTGTCCTCAAGGTCCAATGAAAAAATAGAGAATAGAAATCCTTAAGTATGTCAGTGAAAAATGGGAAGAGCATGGATATTAAAGTGGTTACAATGACAGCTCCAAATTCCTTGACAAAATCCTTCATATTCTTGTGATTTATTCTTCCACGATAAATCATAACAGTGAAGTGAGTTTTATACTCAAGCAAACTACTGTTGTCCAGAGAATATTGGTTGCTGGCTATCCTGACACAGAAACAATGTGACAGGAACATCTCCAAAGGGTGCATGCTTTGAACCAGTACCATATAGCAGAGATCAAACTTCTTCCCCTAGAACAAAGCAGGTTGTTCAATATACTTCTGGCAAATCTTTGGACCAGTTTCCATGAGCCGGATGATTGCAGGTAAATTATTAGTTTCGGTAGTATCAATTGTTTGGGCCATGTTCCAGGGTTTTAAGATCCAAAGATTGTCTAGTCCTTCTCTTTTGCGTACATAATAATCACCAATAAGTTGAGATAGATGTTTTTCAAGATTATATGTAGGCTGCAACCATTGAGGAGATCCATGTGCAATGACCAAAATTATCCTCCAAACCAATCTAAAGAGGTTGAGTTTGTAGGAAGGAAAACCAAGGATTGAGACTTCAATGTCCTTGTGCAAAAAATCACGATATGGGAATCCTTTTGCTGTGTTTTTCTCAACAAAAGCGAAAAGGGGTTGATAGTAAACTTGGTATGCACCAGTAAGGTGGAGAACTATGGCAGCATTGGCTATGTCAAGGAGCCGGAATGGGTTATAGTTCCCAAAACCTATTAAAAGGTTTACAGGGCTTGAATATCCAAAAGCAGCATAACCAAAGGCTCCACAAACCATGTAGAAAAGGGTTGTGACTGCAACACTTATAAAAGTTGCCTGCTTCATTGTTTTTGACTCTGATGGAGGGGATTTCACGGTGTCCTGAATTTCGATAAGGATCATTGAGTATGAGTAGGCAAATGCTATGTCGCCAAGAGCTTGGAAGCTCCTCCAAACTGTTTGAGTTTGTGTCACATTACCAGCACTTATCCCGGCTAGGCTTCCTCTAATTGCTGATTTTGTTGGTTGTAGGAAAGTCTTTATGGCTACAAGATTCTTACCAACAAGAGTTAAAATAGCCTCTAGCACCTCAGAAAAATTCACCACTTGAGCTTGTTGTAGCTTCCTGTGGAGGGATGATATCTTCCCAATAAGAGTTAAAATAGTCTCCAACACATCAGAAGACGCACGACCTGCATTTAGGATAGGATTTTCAACAAATATGTGTGGCGCATACCCATTCTTTGCAAGATTCGACTGCAAGGGAACTTTGAAGAACCAACCGAATTTTATAACATTTGCTTCATCAACAACCCTTAATTTCGACAAAAGTTGATTTCCAACTAACTCCGGGAAGGTCCAATGAGAAAAGTGAACTAGAAATCCTCCGGGGTCCCAAGAGAACAAAGGATCAAATAGCAACATGGACCAAGACCCTCTATTTAGGCTAGGCATTTCATTGAACATATGTCTTGCAGTTACCAAATCACCAGAAACAACACCAATTTTATTCATCTGTCTCAACTGCCTACACTTCTTCTAAATAAGAGAGAGCAATTTTCCCTAACCTTGACATCATAATACTGCTTCTTCTGCCACATACTCGGCTCCTTCAGAGTGGAGCTGAGATTCGTGGAGCTGAGGCCCTTGTCTTTATAAACTCCTTGAAACCCAGAATGCATTTTTGGTCCACGAAATAAAGATTCCATGCATTTAGTTGACAAAGGATTTGAGTGAATTGATGGAGGAATCACCTTCGCATAGTTGTTGTCGCATTCCTCTGACTTTGGTGGCTCATCCTCTGAAATTCCCTCATCGAAAGTCAATTACGGCAGATCCACCAAATCAAGCGAGTCGACAGCATCGACAGACACCTTCTTGGGAGCATGGTTGATATTCGCACAGTAACTTTGCAGCACCTCATTTTTCCCGGAACAATTTCCTCCTCCCAATATTGTCGCGTTCTTGGGAGCATGGTGCAGAGTTCTTTGATCCAACGAAGATTGCGTCGCGCTTCCTGTCAAAGCATCCGTACCCAGAATTGCAGTGTGAATTCGCTGCAACAGATTATTAATATTGGAGAACAAAGCTCGATCTTCAACGAGACCTTTCTTCATTCTCGTTTGCATCTTGACTTGCTACGTTTGACAAAAATCAAGGTACAACGAGATGAAATGCATGATTTTGCGGAAAAAATGGTGAAGTCCACAATGATGAAAGCACCAATGTTAGGATAGCGGATCCTAAATCAGTATCTCAATGCAGAAATAGAAGAACGAAGAGATCAGAGAAAAATCAATTGGAAAAAAGTTTCTGTATATTCAAGTAGTTTGCACAATGACGCCTATCCCTTCATATAAACCACGTATCCTAACAACATTCTAATAAACTAAGACACATATGCACCATGGCATGACTCACACTAGCACTACTAACTGACTAATGAATAAACCAGTACACTCCTATGGGCCTAATGGCTATCTGATAGCCAACATGAGCTGATACTCCACTACTTGTACTAAAGGCTAATGACAGTAATATAACACCTCGCAATTTTAAATTTAAGTATTAAAATATTAAATTAGTGATTAAATGAAGAATTAGTGAAAATCCTAAAGATTAGGCCAAAATATAAAGAAAGGGCAAAACGATAATTAGTCATGCACACAACCCTAGGGAGATAAAAATTGAGTAGAAGGTCTCAGATGATAAAAATAACCCTGGAAATGGATTCAGAACGAAAAATCGAGTGGATAGGCAAATTCGGGAAAAATTGATGAATAATGATTTTTCCGGTGTAAAAATACTGCGGTATAATTGTACCGATAAGCGTGAAGTTTTTATCAATATTTTTAGGAAACAAAAAGATGACATGAACAAGAAAAATATGTAGGTCATGAATTTATGGTTGAAATTAGTGATTGATTAAAGTTAAATCGCGTGTGGGACTCACCTATGGCTTAAGTGACTTAAAAGTCACATTTACATGTCATTTTCTCTCTCCTCCCTCTCTTCTTCCCCGTGGAACAGCCCCTCCCCCTTCCATTTTCGCTTTTTTGGTTGCTTTGATTGATTTCTTCATAACTTCATCAATTCTTAACCGAATCGGACGATTCTTGTCTTGAAATTCGATGGAAATCATCATCCGAACACAACCCACAGATTAGTTTCCCTCAAAACCCTCTCTATTGTGAGAAAAAAGGCATATACAACCACGAAATTTTTTGGAATTTTGTGATTTTGAGGTTGATTTCTTGAGCCATTGCTTGTGGAGTTCTAGGAGAAGTCTTGTGACGTAATTGTGGGTAAGTTTCAACACTTCTCATGGATTGATTTGAAGATTTATTTTTGAAATTGTTTATGCACCCTAAAGAGGGCTTGTTTGATTTGTGATGTTAGAGAGCTGAAATGGAAAATGTCTATTAGATGATAATGTCTTAGAATGATGTATTAATGCTAGAAATGCAATGAAAATTCTAAGCGAAAAAAAGTGAATTTTAACTTAGAAAAAAATTAGTGCATGAAATGGATTTTTGAGTTTTGTGTTAATGTGTGGTATAGTGAATTGTAGTGTGATTATATGATGATATGAAGTGATTATGTGAGTTGTGGACCATAGGAATTGAGTGGAAATCCTTGGTTTGGCTAACAAAGATTCGGCCATTTATGTATAAGTGAGCAAATTGATGTTTTAGAAAACTTTGGTGTTGAGTTGTGTGATGAAAAAGTCATTAGATGGGTTGTGTGGTGATTGGCATGTGGAAGGATCAATGTAAAAATAATAAGTGTTGAAAGTGGCAAAATGTGCCTAAAGTGTAATATTCGCAAAACGTTGCGTAAAAGTCGTAAAACAGAAAAACAGCGATTGAACTAGCCTTTGGGTAACCTAAGTAAGTGAAATAAAATGAGAAAGAAGATTTAGAAAAATAAAACCCAATATAACACTTTTTTGGCCGAACCTTATAGGAGGGGAGACGAAATCTGACGTTTTTCGTGTTTTGACGTATTTTGACTGAAACTGACGGCTATGCATGGTTGTATAGGTTGCCGTACGTGGATATAAACTTGGAACAGTGAAACAGTGGATTGCCCTTGGTCCTGGACCAAGTGGATTGAGGTAAGTGATGTGATTTACACATGTTATGTTGAAATTCATGAGTGGTTTAAAGTTCTAAGTGCGTGGAATTGTCCTCTGTCTATGCGTTCCCTGGGAATCAAGCTGTAAGTGGAGTTCTGCGGAGCTCAGTGGAAGGAAAAAGAAACGTAACCTCTTGGTACTGGGGCTTGTTCCCCTTTTGTGTTCCACCTTGCTAGTTGATGGCAACGGTAGGAAGTGTGTATGAGTAGTGTAGAACAGCATGAGCATGCATATGCATTATCACAGTGGGTACTTATGTACCAGATCTCTGGCCAGTAGATATTTTTAGCCTTCGGGAAAGTTTTCCGGACTGCCACTGGATAGGTCTCCGAGAGGGAGTTCCAGTTGACCCAGGGTCGTGGTGTGTTATCCGGATAGGAGCACACTAGGTAGTCTCGGGTGTATATGGTTGGAAGGGGTACCTTGGTGGGTTGTTCTATGAACACGCCAGGGGTAGTACCCATAGGCGTATAGCCGAGGACATGGCATGGCATTGGTAGCTACCATCCCGCATGTCGTAGTTGTTTTCTGATATTTTCCCCTTTCTCTAAATCCCTTGCTTTATCCCGTTTTATAACAGTGGTGTTGTTTTTATACTATTGATATACATCGAAGTGAACCATTGGGCGGAGTTTTCTCCAAAACCTCTTGGTTACTGAGATATATCCGTATATCTCACCCCGTCTCGGGGCATTTATTTCAGGATGTACCAGTGGATATGGAGCAGCGGGGAAGAAGCCCGCATGATGATGAGTGGAGTAGTGATGCATGTTTTGTTTCAATATATCCTACATGTCATTTTAGTTTATGAATTTATTTGGCAAGTGAAGTTGTAATATGTAAACATTTGTAGTCTAAAGTTAAAGTTGTAAATGTAAATGTAATCCAGTATTGTAAATGTACCATGGATGTATGTAATATGATGGAAGGGCTTTAGGCCTATTATAGGTTTATGATTATCTGCATTATGGTTTATGCATGAAATTGAAAGTTAGTGATTGAAACTATAAAGGATTTGAAAGTAAACTGTTTATGTTTTAAGTGTATATTGGATTGGGTTGTAAGTGCCCCAAGGCATTGTTGGTCCTTGTGTGTGCCACCTATTGGACTTTGCTGGATTTCAGGTGTATTAGTAGTGTTAAACAGCTTATGCAAATTTAGGGATTTTAGGAAATACAAAGGAAACTCTGGCGAATTTTCTGTAGAATTGGCAGTTTTTGGGTGAACTTTGGGAGAGCGTATCTCTCTCCATAGTGGTCCAATTGGGATGTGCCATACGCCATTTCGAAGCCTAATATTTCCCCTACGTTGTGTCAAAAGCCTCGGATCATTGGTGGTGTGCGCAGCCCATGGGGGCTGGTGTCATGTTCGGCCCAGTTCTGTCCTGTTTAGTGGGCAGATTTGAAGCAGTTTTGGGAAATTAATTCCCGCTTCGTTACTTGGTCAAATTAAGCGTACGATATATCAAATCGAAATTTGAGGTGTCTAGTTTATGGTGTAAAAGTTTGAGAGTCATTTGCTGGGCGGTTAGGTGCAGTTTATTCCGTGAAGATTGGAGGTTTTAGCTGTTTTGGAGTTGGTAGGAAATGTTGTTTGTCCAACTTCAAGCGGCGATAACCGGAGCTCACGAGCTCGGAATCGAGTGTGTGATAGCTTGTTAGAAAGGTAATTGAATAAGGAAAAAAGATAAACTGGAGTCTAAGTATGAATTCTTGTTTTGTGTTCGTAGAAAAATAAATTAGCAAATCTGGTTAACTGGTAAAAACGTAAAAAGTGAGGAATTGACTAAGTGTGTTTATGGGAACCCCTTAGTATCTTGTATGTGATAAAATAAAGTGTATAAATAGTTAAGTAAGTCTTCCGCTAGTGTTTCAGTTACGATCACAGCTTTTTATTATTACGCTTTTTTTACTTTTACTGTTCGCGTAATATTCGAAAAAAGTTTATTCTCATTTTTATAAATGAATTGCTGTGATTGTAACCGCGCTTAATATCATAATTAATATTAACAATACCAGTGTACAACGGGTTGTTATAAGTAACATCCTCTTGGCCCATCATGATATTGTAACAGTGTTCGATTAGAACAAAAAAAAATTGTTATGTGTTATACGTATATAGTCATTACGTCAATAATTAGCTTTTTTGAGTTGATATTTATACATAGTTATGGTTTAAAATAATAATAAGTAGCTTACAAATAAGTGATGTATGTTTAAATTACAAAAGCTATATCATAACTTTATTAAAAATAATTAACAGTCTAATAGGTAAGTAACACACCAAATTAATCAATTTGGTAAGAAAATTTTTGTCTCCCTTATAGTTTTGCCCAACTCGACCAAATTAATTGACGAGCTGGTAGGGACATCAAAAAAAATAAAAATAGCTAATTTATATACAACCCACAATCTAAATAGAAGCACTAGTCCTATTTAAAGGTAATTCAATACAGGTTTCTTATTTATTTTGTATTTCGTATAACCTTCATTTTTTGTTATTGTATTCTTTTATCCAAATTAAAAACTCAGTTTGAAGGAAAAGAAAAAGGAGAATGACGGAAATATTCGGCGTTATTGTATTCAATACATAGTTTTCATTTAGCATTATCAATAATTCCTAATTAATTTCATGATTAATTGTAAATAAAACAATTTGTTTTGCAATTAACACACTAAATGAGAAAATGTTCATTAAGCCACAAATTCTTACTTTGCTAAAAGCAAAATATCGGCAGTCTTAGTTTCATTTAGAAATATATAGTACACTGTTGAACTTGAATGGTTAATAAATGAAACGCAAGGGGATAAGGCGAATAACAAAATAAAGTACGAAAAGGTAGAAATATAAGATCAAACAGAATCGAATACTCGACAATTTATGGAACAGAAGAAAAGGTACACCGTTTCTCATGCGCACATGTTAAAGCAATCAAAGCATTTTCTCTTCTCTTTCCAGCAGTTCAATTGTACGGTCTCCGTTTTTCACATTTTTATGCTAAGCAGAGGGAAATAGAAAATACACCTTCAAGTTGTCCAAAAAAAAAAAAACTACACCTTCAACGTTATAGACTATTAATTTAAGTGATTTTTTTTCCATGTCGCAGTAAGAATTGTTATTTAATAGTAATGAGTTCTATATTTATTAAAAAAATTATTTATATGCAAATCAAGATGTTACAACATGAGAAAATACTTCTTATATAATATGAGAAGTGTTTTTTCCTTAATTGAACCGCACAAAATGTAGATTAAAAAATATATTGCCAGTAGATAGTTGGCTACTTAAGCATATTAATAAAGATTCAATACCCGACAATGTATGAAAAAGGCTTTGTTAATATAAGTTATACCTACTTCAGTTATTTCTCGATCTCGAGTAAATTAGTCTTCAGTTGTTCGCTTAAAATACCCCAAAAGCAATAAAAAAAACACTGCCCAAAAACTTATATCTTAAGCAATCCCATCATCTCTAAACCCATGTATAGTTAAATAAAACTCCCACCAATACACTCTTTTTAATGTGTTTGTCCAATTAAAAATCTCAGTACACTTTTTGAGTTTGGAAACCCACCAACATACATGTTTGGTCATATTCAATAACGTGTAATCCAACCTTCATTATCACTCATCTCATTTTCTTTAACAACTTCAAAACTTTTTCCTGAAGACTGAAAATCTCCGCTATCTTAATTTCACTTTCAACGCTTTTTTTCTAGCATGTTTTTTAGTGTAATGGATGATGCTCGGGGGAAATTCGACAGTTGAATCCCAACTACTCAAGCTCATCCCTAACTCTGTATAGGGAGTACGTGAGATATCTTCCTAGGTTGATGCTTTGGGGATCGAATCGAGGTTTAAAGCTGTCAAAACGCGCGAGGGCCAAAAAGCACACATATTAACTAGCCCGCCCATGCCAAATAAATATATAACCCCATGGGTTAGGGCTATCCCATCGGCCATAAATCAGTTTAGAAAAAAATCAGTTATAAAACTTAAAATCTACTTAATCCAGTATAAAAATAGGAATAAAAAATATTATTATTTTTTAAAATAAAATAAGACAGATATGTTCTAGAATGGTTCCTTATCTTCCCCTTTGAGAGCCTCTCGCAAGGAAGGAATCAGCTTCGCAAATCGAAAATCCATAGTCTCTCTTTGTTCTTATTAGTTCGTACCCATTAGGGACATAAATTTTGCAGAGAGAAAATTGTTGGAGATGACAGGAAGAGAAGTTTGAGAATACACCAACTTCAGCGACCCCAAAGGCAATCTATTTTCATTTTGAATTTGAATATTTTTCGAGTTCTTTTCCGGGTGGTTGTTGTTAAAGTTTTGATTTAAGGTTTGGATAAGAAAAAGTGCACTGACTTGCTGTTAACTCCACCCTAACACAAAAGGAAACGAAGGTAATTAGAGTTAGGTCAAAAATAAATCTATCATGCGTGGCTAAAAAAAGAAAAAAAAATATCATGTTGTAAGAAAATTCTTAAGTCAGACAATCAATTGTGGGCTACTATTTTTAAAATAAAATAAAAGTAAAAAAATTGATAGGCCCTCTTTTATGTGTCTGTAGAAAAATTGTCTGTGTCATGTAAAAAAAAGAAAAAATTACCAAAAAAAGGGGGAGAGCTGAAAATGGGATTATAGAACTGGGCCCGCGAGCTGGAGCCCATATTAATAGCTCTACCCGAGTTCTTTTCTTTCCACTTATTGAAGTCTTTATCACAAATTCAACTACCCCTATTGATTGTTTGTGTCAGACTGACAATCTCGGAAATATAGAGGTGCAGGCTTAGCTGACTCTTTGGTCCAACTTCAATTATCCCAGTGTCCCACTCCCACACAGCGATGAGCCAAAAACGCCATAGAAGATATCCCGTAAATATTATGTAAAAATTTGATTAAAGAAAAGTTACCTCAAATACGGAGAGTTGCGGAGCCAGGCTCCAATTAGAATTTGGGCCAAAAAATTATATGTATATTTAATTTTTTTAATTTTAGTTAGTTCATAGGTAGGATATACTTACAATAAAGAAAATTTATCACCTTTAAACCCAATCTATTCGCCGTTGATTTCATTCAATCTAACGGTTATAATTTATTGAAAATTAATAATTGATTAATAAATGCGACTTAATAATTTTCATAAATGATAACTGTTAGATTAATTGAAATCAATGGTGATTAGATTTATTGTAAAGATTATAAATTTTTTTGGTGGTAAGTATATCATTCCCTATCATAATATATTTAAATTAAATTAAATACAGAGTACCTGAACATGCAGCATTAGGAAGAATTATAATTTTATTAAATAATTTTTATTTTTACTAAAAAATATTTTATTTTTATACAATTGAAAATTGAACACATAACCTAATACAACTTACTCAAATCTTTCATCAAAAATATTTTAAGATTTAGATATGGCCAAATTATAAATTGTATCCCGGGTCAAATTATAATTTTAATCTAAGCTAAATTATAATTAAATATATAATTATATATAATAAGTATAATTTGTTAAAATTTAATCCGGATCGAGGCCACACCCAACCTATACGTGGCTCCGCCATTGAATACGAGAAGTAAATAAAAATTCAGCAAAATTTATATGTTCTATGAAATAGGTTATTTTACTTTCCATTTTTCCTGTCTACTTTGCCTACCATTCTTCAATACCGTTAGATCAGAATCTAAAGAAGAGAGAGGAAAATAAATGTTAATTACGATTTTGATCTAGTGATTTTTTAGAGTGGTAGGTAAAGGTAGGTAAAAAAAAAATGATAGATAGAATAACCTATATCATGCTCTATATATTTTTAATAACAATTTCTCAAAATAATTATGAAATATTAGGGATATCATCTGCTGTATATATAAATCCGTACGTGCCGGTTTAATACTCATATTGCTCAGTGATATAGAGAAACGGAATCCTCTTATTTCCTGTCAATTACATGTATCCTAATAAAAGTTCAAAGCTTGGGAAGGAATTTCGAATACTTACAACAACAGTCACGTTGGAGAGAGATAAAAATATTTTTCGTAATTCTATACAAAATCAAATATCTTGTTCTTTGTATTTCTCAGACGATATGTATAACTAGTATTTTACAATGTTGAGAGAATTGATAATTTTTCAAAGTATTATTAATTAATAAATTTTCAAATATAATAACAATTTTTAAATAATAATAACATATTATTAACAAATAAAAACAATTTACTAATTATCATAAACTGATGCAAAAAAAAAAAAAAAACTGATAAGGAGTTGTTCCAACTTTATTAATAATTTCGATTTGAATCCAATGTGTTAAAACTTTATAATGAGAGTTTTGCTGCCCATGTGATCCTATTTGACTTGAATAAGATTAATCATACAAACAATCAACCGATGGATATGATATAAAAAAAACACAAAATCAAAAACCAAAAAAACTAATGCAAAATTTATACTACTTTTTGAGGTTTCAAGTAACATTTTCAAAATTAAATGCCATCACTACTACAAACTAATGAAAACACAAACACTATGTTGATCATGGGGCCGGCTGCAACTTGATTTACATTTCAATTTGTTGATGATGTAGGAAAAATTGAATTAGCAGAGCAATTTAGGACATAATACATTTATATGCTTATGAATCATCATTGTTTCGCAACCATAAAAGGTCATATCTTTTGAAGCAATTTAGGACCTCTCTTGTATAGGTGTGGTGCTTCGCCTCTGCTGCCACAAAACTTCTCCAACATGTCTCCAAGATGGCCTCTCAAGGATGGTGGTATCTTCCAGAATATTCTCAAGGGATACATGCACTCACACACACGAAAATTGACAATTGTTATTTATAGTATAATTAATAATTAATTAATTAGTATGATCTATTAAACTATAATCCTAGCCCTAAGTTTCTTGGGCTTTAAATTTTTTGGGCACACACGAAAATCAACGATTGTTATTTATAGTATAATTAATAATTAATTAATTAGTATGATTTCTTAAACTATAATCCTAGACCTAAGTTTCTTGGACTCTAATTTTTTTGGGCTCTTCTCATACACCGAGACTAAATAAACTTTTAGTAAAAGAGCATTAACCCAACCGATGATCATGCACAAATTAAAATGATACTTGCTTTTGGCATAAATTTGACAAATTGATAAGTTGGGCTGGTTCTTTGAGTGCTAGAAGACAAACTAAAAGGGAAATAATGCTAAAGGGAACAAGGAATAAAGATAACCCAATGCTTTACCTCCCCATCCTTGAAATGAACTTTCCGAAAGATCATGAAAGGAATTGATCCCTTTTGGAAAGCAGCCTGATTCTTTAACACATCGAAAAGGAAGAACCAAGTAAGAGATTTTAACTTTTTAAGGAATATATGTATATAATTATGCATACTTACTTACTTGTATGAGAAGAAAATAAATAAAGTTCTACAGGGATCATGTGGAAATCATAGATGAAACCATTAAATCGAGGATTTGGATGGAACATGACATTGCCATGTTTGAGAAATCTTAGCCTTATCTTTTTATTAAAAGATAATATAGGGTACATCATCTCCCACAAAACGAAAATTACCTCACACTAACGCTCTTTATATTTTATCAACTCAATTCATTAAATTTAAATTCTTCATGAAGCATAAATAATATTTCATTAAAATGTTTTTTAATGCATATTTTTTCTTAAAATAGTATTATATTAAATGCTAGTGAATGTTCAATATTTTTAAATTTTATATGCATAATCATAAAAATACTATTTTAGGTTGATAAATTCCTATTATATTGTATCAAAAAATTCCTATTTATATTTAATTAAATTTATTCAATGAATATAAAAATATAAATATTACATTTAAGAAATTGAGCTAGCTCATCATATAAAAATATAAATGTCTCAACTTTATTCCTTTATGCATTAAAAACAACATAAAATAAGAATATATATATATATATATATATATATATATATATATATATATATATATATATATATATAATTACGTCAATTAAAGCATTTTAAGTTCACTCTATATATATCGTATATTCAATTACGTCAATTAAAAATATGCCAATTTACTCCAATATTTTTATGAACTAATGACAGTTTACGAACACCCAGTTTTTACATAAAAGCTGCAAACAATTTGGTAAGAAAAGAACAAATGTGATTTGCTAAAAAGCCAACCTTCCACCGTTATACAAAGTACAAACTTCTTGACAATGGTAATTACTAAATACTAATTAGTAGCCGTGGATTTACTCTTTACAGCTCTGACTCCGAAATCCAAACTTCTGGTTTTCCAAGTCATACTCTACGTAGTAATTTTGTTGCTGATAATTCCCCAAGATGATGGCTGGTCCAACTGCAGAAGCCGGACTTGCCATGTCATCAGTGACGATAGTCAAACATGCCACGTCGGATTTCCCAAGCAACGAGAAATAATTCGTCTGTGGCAGCGTCATCTTGGCGCCGCCTCTGAATTGAAACGTGAGTTCGGGAAACGACGCCGTTTCCATGCCGTGGACATTAAAACAGGGACTCAACCCAGATTGCTCCTCAACGCGCCTTGCCCGCGTGTAATTCACCTGCTTCTCAAACTCTCGCGCAACCAAATCGAAAATGGGTCTCTCCATGAACGTGAAGGTGGACCCAGAGTCAACGATGGACCCACCGTTACCGTTGACGGAATCCGGCTTCAGAAACCTGCTCGGAATCCTCACGTGCTTCTCTCCGACGAGGATTTTTCTTAGGGTCAGGTAGTAGTACATGCTGAACGCAGGGTTTTCCGTCGACGGGTTTTTCTGAAACGGCGTGTAACTGACACCGTTGGTTTTGCCGCCGTTCAAGACGAGGTCGTTACTCTCCGGCGAGTCGTCAAAACGGTGAGACACCAAGCAGTAAGAGAATCTCTTGAGGCCCATCTGCGACGGCACCGACTCTGGTCCACGGCCAAACCCGGCGATTCCGGCGGGTTGGTAAATGGACATGATGGAGCACCCGACAAGAAAATCAGGGACGATTTTTCCCGGAAAGTTGAGATTTTCCGAGAGTAAGAATCCGGCGGTGGAGCCAAGCCCGTATTGGATTGTGTAAGCAGGGCAAGTTTGTGAGCCTTGACAGTGAGATTGAACATTGGGGCCGAAAAGCCAAGTGCATTTTGGGTTCTTACAACCTACGAACTTGGAAGATGAAGAGTTTTTGGGAATGAACGTGGGGATTTTGGTTGGGAACGTGTTACATTTGGAACATAGATAATGAGAGGAGCATGGTAGCCACACGAGGCTACTTCCAGTGTCCAAAACGAAAGGGAAGGTTTGTGGTGGTGTTCCGAAATTGAGGTTAATTGAGTATCCACCGTAGCTTTTTGGATGAACTTGTGTCTTGACGAAAGAAGAAGAAGAATTGAGGTGAGATTTGTGGTGCTTAAGGTGATGGGCTCTGTTAAGAGAAGCAGAGGCAATGAGATTGAGGGTATGCAATGGATCTGAGGAAGGGTGTTTGGAGAATAATGGAGAAAGAGGAACGACAATGGTGTCTGATGTGGATGAAGTGAAGGTGATGATGGAGAGGAAACAGAGTAGATAGAAAAAGTGTGGAGAAGTCATTTTGGAAAAACACATTCAATTTACTGTGTGTTGTGTGAGGGGAAAAAATGAATTCAACAACAGGTTTTGGTTGTTTATATGTAAAAGAAGTAACAGTGTGGGCGTGAAAATCGTGGTGGATTATGCGTTGTAGAATAAAGCATAAAGGATGCCTTTTTGTTCAAATAATTGACGATGACAAATTAAGCACACCATGGCATCCACCTTTTTGAATTTAGGCACAAATATAATAATTAATTTTTTTTTTTAAAGAAAAAGTTTTAGCCATGCACCAGATAAATCACGGCACGACCCAAACGATGAATAAGTGACCAAAATGTCACTGTTCACCAATTTTTTTACCTAAATACCACGTGAATAGTGTTATTTCCCAATTTGCCATGTGGGTAAGTTCGCTTCTGACACATGCGAACTCGGTTTGCTGATGTGTCACATTTTTAGTAGATAACAAGTATCAAATTTAAAAAAAAATAAAAAAAATGAAGTTCGCCTAGCGAACTTGATTAAAAAAAAATTAAAACCGAGGTCGCCTGTGTCAGAAGCGAACTCTGATACCACCAGAAAGCTGACACATCGGCATACCAAGTTCGCTACTGCTCTGGGCGAACTTGCCCCCGTGGCAGATTGGGAAATAACATTGTTCGCGTGGTATTTATTAGGTAAAAAAGTTGGTGAACAGTGGCACAATGGTCACTGTGCCCCCAAACGACTATGTGGTATAGACTGTTAGATGTCACCGTCTGCAGTTAAGTCCCCAAGTTACTACCACGTTGGAACTACCGTTCACATTGATTGCAAGTTTTGTGAAATTCTCTACTTCTCGTTGTCAAATATATTATCCCTTGCCTGCACGTGTATCTTGGGTTATTCCAGGTTAACTACTAATCTCGAGTTCATCAATTGATAAGGGGTTGAATTTATTTCAATTTAACAAGTGGTTTCCAGTGCTAAGGAGATCATTTGTGTATATTTGCTATTTAACAAGTGACATTTGGATAAAAAAATTATTTTTCTTTCATGTCCATATAAATATAACAGTCATTCTTTAATTTTTTTTGGATAGATGCATTAAGTGAATGGTGTAGCAATAGTATTATAAATATTTCTAGTGGTCTTATCAAACTGAATTGGACTAGTGGAGTAAAGAATGAAATTATGGAAACGATGATTATTTGTCATTCGGTTTAAACTAATCAGTTAATAAATGTAACTAAAAGTGATCGGACACCTCAAAATGCAATGTGTTGGGTGTGTCAAACTCAAAATGAATGTTTGGAAAATATTTTCAGTGCTTCTATATCTTTTATCAAATATAGTAAAATGTAATATTTTTACATTATTTTTAATTTTATATTTATTTTCATTCATATTCTATTTTTGGGCAAAAAATATGTACTCCTAAAATACAAAAAATAAGCTTGAATATTTGGGTATATTAAATGAGGAGGATGATTTATAAGAAAAAAAAAAGTCACTAGAATTTGTCTAGCGACAGAGATTTGGATAGTCTACATGATGCCATAGTTTCCAATCTTAATATTACCATATTAAAAAAGAAAAGAAAAGATTTCACCAAAAAAAAAAAAAAAAGAAAGAAAGATGGATAGAAGGAGAATTTCAGCAAATTTCAAACTTGAGCACTGGCATGTGGTGCAAACAGAAATCAGAAAGGCAACCTTATAACAAAGTCACTGCTAATTTTATTTTCTCAAATCAACTCATTACTTAAGAACTTGTACTGCTAGACCTTAATTGCGGCAGCAGTCTTGTGAATTTAATTACCTATTGGCGTATTTCTTAGGTAAGCATTTTAGACAATTTCTCTCTTAGCAATCTTGGCTCATGTTCTCACTTCTCACAGTTGGAAGCATTTCATGATATTAGTATTAATCGCATTCTTGAGCAATTCTTTTTTTCTAACAGGTTTATAATTGGAAGATTAATGTTAGGGTCACAAGCCACATTTTCAAGAGTTTTATTATTTTTTATTTTTATTTTTAATTGATGTTACAATTTTCAGTTGCTTGAAATTAAAACTCCATGAAAGTAGGTGAAGTTCATTGCCTGACTCTTTCCTAAGTTGAGCTTCAGAGGCAAAGCCATACAAGGTAGTCACATTCTACTTTTAGTCTTCTGGAATATAAGTTCACTTTATAAAACATCCCTTATACGATTGCATGAATCAATTCAAGGCCTTCCAAACTTAATATACAATTAATAAGGAAGGAAATATTCTTGCTGTTACAACTTTGGACATTGGATTGATCAAGATACTTACTAATGCTTCTGATGTTAGATCATTAAGAACAATTGAAACTCCAGCATTTAAAGCATTCAGGTCACTCATTGAATCTGCTGCAATCAAGGCAGAGATAAAGTTCTTTAAACCTTTGCTTGCTTCTTGATGTCTAGATCAAAATAGGGAGTGGATCCTCTCACGTGAAAAAGTGGTCATGTGGTTATGTTATTTGATCACAACCACTTATTTAAAAAGTTATACATTTTTCTCTCCCTTATCTCATCATCAATGAGTGATTGTGACCAAATAATATGACCACTTTTTCACATGAGAGGATTCACTCCTATCAAAATATGGATCACAAAGGCAGCAAAACTCTTTTTTCCAAATTTTAACACAATTGCATAGTCAGGATTTAAATTCTAGACCATTGATTAAATTGAAACAGCTCGTTAGTTGATGCATGTGTTTGGTGGTAATTGAATGGGTTTCTATGATAAGATATATTGCACATGAATGTTTGAGAGACCAATTATATCACATAGATAAAGAGATCATGAGCAATTGTGTCCTGTAGACTATGAGATAAGTCTTGTCCTCTTGTTTTAAGCAAATGACGATGGTGAGAATCTGAAGCCTATGAGTATCTATATTAATTATTTTGTTTATTTATATTTTCATTTTATGATGCCTGCCTTTTTTTTTTTTTTTTTTTGGTAAAAAGATGCCTGCCTTTATTTCCTTTTTTCATGCTCTATCTAAAAGACTAAAACGTACTTGAGGGAGATTTATTTCATATTTAGTTCTACATTAATGCGTTGAAAATATTTTAAAATTAAAAAATAGTGGGCTCGTTCTGGGGGTGCGGCTAATTCTTATAAAAAAAATAGTAAACTGGCCGTATGTGGTGGGCTAAGGTTGGCCTATATAAGATGTGAGTGTTTTGGTCTTGGCCCATAAAAACTGGGTAGAGCCGCAGAATGAGTTGGCTTATGTTTATAAGTCTAATTCAAATGTTTAAAACTTTACATATTTACAGAATTATGCTAACTCAGTGGATAATAAGAAAGGTGTGTAACTGAAAAGGAAATAATTTTGATTTGATCATCGTATGTCACTTTTTAGAGGGGTTTAAATATTTTCATCCCGTAATCCATGAACTCGCACCCGAACTCTAGATTAGTAGTCACATAGGCGGCTCAAAGAGTCGAACTCGTGGGGATACCAGACGGTTCTGATTCGCCTCAAAGAAGTAATTAGGATCAGTTTTCAAAAAAAAAATATTTTCATCCCTAGGTTTAAATATTATCACATGCATTCTGAATTAGCCTTATAGCTAACTCAAAGAGTCAAAATTTGTGGAAATACCGAGAGAAGCCACCGCTTCAAAAAAAATAATGGGTTAGGTTAACTCCAAAACAAAAACAAAAAAACAAAAAAAAACTTTACATATTTTTCAATAAAAGAAAAAATTCACAAGCAGTTTGGGGTAGCGAGCGAAAAACATCTTCGAGCCTTGGAGATGCCATTTGTGAGACACGTGAACCTATTCTAGAATATTTTAAAAAACTAAAAAGATTAAATAAAAAAATAAGACGAATTATGCACGTGGGAAATAGTTGGGTAACGTAGTAGGATGGCTTTTACGAACGAACTTTTGGTGCGACGGTTGCATGTGTGACTTCCTTTCAAAATTTGTCACTTTGTTTTTCTATTTTTTTTTTCATCCCACTTTCATTTTCTCTCTCTATTTTTGATTGGTGTTTCCTACTGAATAAATGATACCATCATCATACCTTAAAAAATTTCCGGCTTTTACATACAGTGCACTCTCTTAAAAAGGGTGCATCATTGCCCCCCCCCCCCCCCCCCCAAAGAAAATATATTTTTAGGTTATTTTTACTATATTTCAAAGGGTAAAGTGTATGTCATTTTAAAGGATGTAAAATTGTGTCATTTTAATAGAGAGAAAGAGATAGATAAAGGAGGAGAGAGAGTTGACAAAAAAAAGTGTGGATCCCACATCTTTGTAAGAGTAAAAGAATATAAGTTGTGTCATTTAAAAGGATAAACATTTTTCCCTATTTCAAATTGATTTTACTATATTATTAATTTTTTTACAATATCAAATATAATATATCCTTCAAGAAAAAAGTAAACAAGATTTTAAAACATATGTTTTCTAAAAAACATAAAAAAATTATTGTATTGAAATGGAACAGTTAGTTTGGTAATGCTTCAAGTTCTCACAAGAATTGACTCTAATTTGGGACTGTTATAGGCTATTTTGGAGTTCTGTTAAAAGAGAAACTCTGCTTGGGTTGTGCTTTCATAGGGAGAGCAGAAATTGAGTTGGCTATTCCTTCATCCTAGCTCAACACTAGGTAAATATTGAAGATTTTTGTCACATTTCTTTCTTATATATCTGTACGATATGCAGTGGCGAACCTAAGAAAAAAAATTTATGTCCGCACATTTAGTGAGGTACCCCCGAAAATTTTTTTGTATAGAAAATTTAAATTAATGCTTGAACCCATTCATAATCTAGTTGCTTCCAATACGAGCTGCAGGCAATAATTTGATCAATCATTTTCCCCCTTAAATCTTATCAATCTCCAAAATAAATATGAAAATATACTCCAGTACATCCATACATCATCATTCTATTTTATAGTGGTGAATTTAAAAGTCAACACTATCTATACATAACGCAAGCAAAATCAGATAATAAATATCATTTTTGGTCCTCAACAAAAAATTCGATCCCCACTTTTGTCCATTATAAAAAAAAATTGTCATTTGGTTACTATGAAATTCAAAGTGGACCCATTTTAGTCTTTTTGAAGGAGCAATGTGTATCTTTCTTGAATTTGTGAGGGACCGCAATTTTAACTAAATTGATCCACTTTGAATTTCTCAGAGAAGTCGAGACTAATTTTTTTTATAAGGGACTAAAGTGGGGACCATATTTTTTGTTAGGGACTTAAAAAAATATTTACTCTTAATATAAATATTGAACCAAGAGATAAATAAAAACCTAAAAAAAAAAAAACTAAAATGGGAAATTTCATGTCTGCACTTGCGGACATGTGAGCAGACATGGGTCCGCCACTGACGATATGGAAAGTATTTTTGAAATGGCAAGTGTTTGATCATTTTCATGTGAGTTTTCTTAAATGATTTACAACTAGTATATTATAAAAGAACCAACATAGGCTTGCATGGTATCATAGGTGATAATGTGATTTAGTTTACGTAGTATTTGCTTTCGAAATACTGAAGGTAACAAAAATCCAAAATTGAGTACATGCCATTATATGTAACCAAAGCTATGATGTATAAATATGATGTCATGATTGTACCGATTTCTTGTTAAAAATAGAAGTTATAAAACTATTACATTATGGTTGTCGGATGCCGGAGGTTACTCTTAGATTTCTCAAGATTTACTGAGATCATTATCTCACCATTTTGTGGGTTGTTTTTCGTAGGTATGGGCAATAGGAGATCCATTCCTAACTTAGGAAGTCGAATTTGAACATTGATAATTGAGGGAATTTTTGTTGGATGTTGACTATGTATTTGTTCAGGCCGGCCCAATCGATCAGCCCAATATCACTACCCCAATGACAATAGCCCATATGACCCCAGCTACACCACCTCGGTAGCAGTCTTGTTGTGAGAACACTAACACCCCTGCTCTACCTACCAGACATCCCAACGTGAGACACCAAAAAGCTTACGTTGGGGCATTCACCCCACCCTTTTGTCTACTCAGGCACCAAAGTGCCTTATTGGGAATACTCCCCTATCACTTTCCCTTGCACAATAGCCACTGTTAGCATTGCAGCGGCTGCAAAGTGCCTTGCTTCTACAAGGCCAGGCTACCATGACTTTTTCTCATAATAGTTGACTTGGCCCATTCTCCCACTAAGATGGAGCCTAACCCTAACTATAAATACCCCTTCTTTCTTCACTATGCACACACACAATATTACTACTTTCATGAGCTATTACTCTGCCAACTTCGATAGCCGTTGTAGCCATCCAACACCACTCTTCATTGTTATTCACTGCACCTAGGACTCCTTTACATAGCCTTGGTCCATACCATTATTGTCAAGAGCACCCCTATAAAGATTACTACACCCCTTCGGGTTACATATATGGCTCTCTCATCTAACTAACAGTTCGTTGGAGCTGTCTGTGGGGAACGATAAATTCTTATTTCCATTCTCTTAGTGGAGGTTCTAAGACAGCTAGAAACTCAATTTTCCTCCCAATTTAACAACCTACAAAATTTTCTTAACCAGGAGAACAAACCAACCATGGGGAACCTATAACATCCTAAATTCTCAAATTATATAAAGTGAGACAGTGTGTGAATTTTGTCACTGTTAAAAGAATTCTAACAATTGAATCATGAAACTATCATGATAATGAATGTGAGGATACAATTCATGCCTAACAAGTCAATTAGGACCTAAAAAGAACATAAGAGTTTAACTAGATTATCAGTACTCAATTCAGACCTAGTTTGCAAAATTACCAAAATACCCCTGTGTCTTTGATGAATTTTAAGGGATATGTGTTTGTTTAATTTAATTAAATGATGTGTAGAATAATTTAAAGAATTATTCAAAGATTGACTAATTAAAAAGTCAACTAGGTTAAAAGTAAGCTTTAACTTTACAACTAGATTTAATTCTTAGCCAAAGATGATTGTTTTGCTTTGTTTTCCATATCCTATGTGTAATCACGTTATTCTATGGTTGGTTGGTCAATTTTCAAAGGTATTACATGTAAAGTAACAACCAATAGAAACTAAGTTACATAAACTTTAAAAAGTCAACAATTGTGTCCTATATTTTCTTTTGTGTGCAAAATGATTCTTCCTTGTTCTGGTCTTCATATTCCACGCCAAAGAGATTTTGTCCATATCCATTTAACAGAGGAATAAAATTGTTATTAAATAACTTGTATAAGATATATCAATTATTTGTAATTATAAAATGTGTAAGTATTATTATTATAAACAATTTTTCAGCGAACTTGTATTTAAAATTGTAATTAAATTGTACAAGAAAAAGTATAATTAAATGAACACCAACACAATGTATAATTGCCTCTTCTTCTTTGTCAAAAGCTCTCTTAAATAACGTTTACACAAATCTTTTTTAAGCATAAAACAAGTTAATCCAAACATATTTATCTAAAATTAGACTGTAATAGTTTACCCCAAAAAAAAATAGACTTTAATAATAACGCGGAATGATCATTCATTAATTTTCATATACAATGGTGTCACCTTATCATCTTTTGCTACCCAAGTTTTTGCAGCTATACAAATTAATAAAAAAAAAAATTGACTTCCACACTTTTTTTTTTTAATATTTCTTATGTTGTAGGAGATAAGATTATCCCTTCGTACATATAAAAGTGTGTGGGGTCTATGATTTCTTTTTCTCCCTCTTCTCTTACATGGTCCCGCTTGAGTCTGATACACTTTTATGTGTATTTAAGAGATAAATAAGATTATCTCCTACAATATGAGAAACATTAAACAAAAAAAAAAAAAAACAATTTTATTCCCAAACAATAAACATTGATAGCTCAAAATATTATTTTCTTGTCCAAACACTCATTGGGCTAGGCCTAATTCATTCATTCTTCTTCCCTTTTGAGTGGGGCGGTTATCAACACACTGTATTTGATCAAAATGTGAAGAACAACTCTTTGTGACAAGCATGAGCCCATTCGCCCAGCCCACTTCTAATTAATGTTCAGGAACTAATGCAGAAACTTTCTTTCACTCTCGCACCACGCCGAGCCATTGAGGTTATGTTGTTTGTTTTCAAACTCTTTTCCCTATAATATTTTGAAATATAACTTTATCACCCTTCTTTTTGGAATACAATTTTAAACATCCTACTTTAGTATAAATTTAACTTTTTATAGATTTATATTATAAATAAGTAATAACCATCTACTTATATCGAAGTTGATATATTAACTACGATTATATCCCCCACTTCACCAGAGCAACTTTAATTGGTTATCTAATTCTACGAGTACTTAGTCGCTCCCTTAAACTATAAAAAAAATTATGACTCGCAATTGGGCAGGGGCCGCGCGAACGCAGGCCCCCAACTACAACAAATTATGACGTTGGCTCCACCACTTGGGTAGACCTTAAACTGGCACCCTTCCTAAGTGCAATGGAAGTCACCCGCTTAGGCCATGGGCCTTCATGATCACCCATTGACCCCGTCCAGGTAAGTATGTTGCAATTGCTGCCCTACGTTCTCATTTATAGCAGATGCTACCATTTCCAACATCATATCTGCCCGGTGTGGAACCTCAATGCTAAGCATCGCTCTATCGAAACGCATCCTCCTGTTTGGGATTTCTATGCTTCTTGTTCAACTCTCCTAGTGCCCCACCCATCATAACCCAGTTCAATTTCTTACTAAGGATCCCGTAAGAAGGAATTATAGTTGCTGACTTGCTGGTCTTATCGTCTTGCTTCAAAACCAAAACTGACAACTCCAAAAATATTAAGATTATATTATTAATATACTAAAAGTCTTGCTTACTGAAAGATCTTCCCAGTAAAGACAGATTAGCTTTTTCAACTATATAACTCAAATGTATAATTCGAGCCCTCAACACTAATTAGAGTGCAAACTATAGATGAAAGAATGCAATATCCGTCTAATAGATAATGAAATTGCGACATTGTTAAATAACGAGCTAATGAAACATTTCCAATATAATCCGTCTGAGTTACCTTCGGAAAGATAAAAAAAAGGAGGACAACAAAACCTTCATCCGTAAATTGCAAGATGGAGTAGCACCAAATAGTTGCCTGTTTACTATAGAGTGAAGTTTGTTGTTTTGCTTCCAACATTACCCCACATTATTACCGCAGATAGGATCCAAAAATTAAAGTTAAACTTGGACAAAGATTATGACTTACATACAAAACAAGGAAGCCATTGAACAAATGATTCTTTCTACACAGTTGAAGGAATTCAAATTCCTCAGCAGAAGCATAAATTACTTAAGCCTAGAAAATAAAAGTCTAAATTTTGAGCAGTGTACAACCAAGAATGGTAGCAGCACAACGTGTCATTGGAGCTACCTTGTGCCAAGTTGGTCTCTCGCTCCCAAGTGTGAGAACATGAACTTGAGACCTTGGTATCATGTCCTACATGCCAAGCCCAATGACAACTCCAATCACATATAACTCATCACCTAACCCTGTCATTGCATAACGCATTCTCCTTTGGAATGCAGAAGCTGAACCTACAACCTTTCTCTCTTTTTTGTCCTGCTTGATAATATATCCATCAATCATTACATAAAGGGCATCCCCAACAACTGCCATAGGACCTTTTAGCCACCCACGCCCTGCATTGTCTAAAACTTGCACTATTAACTTACAACAAATGGCTGCTTTCCAAGAACGAGAGACAAGCTCTAACTTGGGGTAGAGGTAGAAGGGAACCCGTGCAATACACCCGATTGCAACATCATCAGGTAGTCCTTTAATCAGTCCAGACGTAACAATCACTATTTCAACTAGTTCTCCACCTCCTCCTTAATTTACCGAAAGGTGCATCTGCAATCACAGTATATATATATATATATATATATCCAGTTATGTACACTAATAGTGTGATACTTTAGAAATACAAAAGCAATTTAGTGGGAATTAGGGGTATTAGTTAGAGCTTAGAGGGATAAATTAGTGCCCTCAAAACATAGATCAATTTCAATTACTCAAAGTAACCTGCCAGACCCTCAAAAGTTTTGCAGGCCAACTCTGTAAAGAATCTTGGGATACACCACCCAAAAGCTAGCTCAAAGTGTGGGAGTACCCAATCCCTTATAAACTCTCCACATTAGTTGTTCATCCAACCAATGTGGGACTATATATCTCAACACGCCCCCTCACACAACAACCCATTGGTCTTGAAGAGTGGATGATGCAACAGGCCCAACTTACCCGTGCTAAGAGAGTCCACAAGAGAAAGTGGGGGACGGCGGCGAGGCTCTGATACCATGTAAAAAATCTTGGAATACACCACCCAAAAGCTAGCTCAAAGGGTGGGAGTGCTCAAGGCCTTATAAACTCCACATTAGTTGTTGATCCAAAATTAGGGATATTGGTTAAGTCTAGACAATTTAAGGATAAAACGTGCTACTGCAAGGAAAAGACTGAAACATTTTGCTCTTCTTTTAAAACACAAAAGACACGAGACTGCAACACATCATCATCTTGTGTTAATCCCCTATATAAAAGGACAAAAGAAGAGATCTACCCCTCAAATAAACAGGCTCATCCCTTTACTGCACACAAGCTCAAGTTTTGAGTCCACTTTTCATTGAATTTACAGGAACAGTTCATGATATAGTGTTTAACTAACCAGTGGTACCTAATTCCTTAATCACGTACGAAAACAACCTAGGAACGCTATGTATTTTTACTTTTCTTTTGGTTCAAAAAGAATGATATTTTCAATTGACTTATATGATACCTGAGTTAGAACCAAAATTGCATTCCCACGCCTGGACCCGTCAATAACATTTACATAGACCCTCTCTAAGCATTGTCATGATTCTAAACTACAGAAAAAACACATACTAAAAGGGTCAAGGAAGAGGTATTCATGACAAAAACTTTCAACACCAATGTCCAACCCGCAACGCCAAAACAACAAAAACATAAACAACTGAAAAGTTAGTAGGAAAGGAAACACTAACATCAGAAACATATATAAGTAGCTGAAATTGTAAACGGGTCATGCCAGCATGGCTTTCCTTATCAAGCCCAAACAAGATTAAGATGTCTTTATCATTCTAGAAGAGCAAGTATAAAAATTTTCTCAGAGTCCTAAAGACCAAACCCAGTTGAAATTCAATAATAATGAAGAAACGGGTATTTGATCAATTCCACATACAACAAAAATGTATGCAAACAAGGTGTTAGCAAGGATTGTAACAGTCATCAAGCCGTTAGCAACATATTCTTGTGACTCCTTAGTTGTTGCAGCATTTGCACTATTCTGTGCAGTGTGAAAGTTGTTGGAGTTCGGATGACGTCGTCCTCCTATAAAGCGCCCACGTCCTCGTCCCCTGCCACCTCCACGATTGGGATAGCCAAAAGTTTTCCAACATTTAGATGATTCATGGTTAGTCTTTCCACAATGGCGGCAAGGTACACGCTCAGCGAACTTCTCCATCCTAGTAGGTGCTACGGTCTGTGCAACACAACCTATAACATCAGCTCTTTCATTTTGTGGATGAATTATAGAATGATATGTTTCCTCCTGTGTGACAATGGCATAAATCTTGTTTAGTGATAGGTGCCCAAATGTGGCTTCATCGAGTCCTATAAGAAACTAGTATACTCTATCGTTTTCCTTCTCTTCCTTTACTTCTTTTGCATATGCGCATGTATCTCCACAAGCACAAGACTTGTGCACTTTACTCCCTTCAAGCTCGTCCCACATGGCTTGCATTTTTGTGTAATACGCTCCCACACTACAACCTTGTTGTTTAATTGCAGACAAACTTGTTTTAAGCTGGTATTCTCTTGGAGCATTTGCAACTGAGTAACGCTCCTTTAAGTCATCCCAAAGGTCCTTGACATTATCAAAACACTTGATGAATGGCTGGAGCGTAGGATCAATAGTGTTGTGTATCCAACCATTAATCATTGAATTACACATCTCCCATGCATTCCACTCTTCAGTGTTATTCTTTTCTGGCGTCTTCACAGATCCTGTAATGAACCCCAGTTTGTTTTTGGCCTTGAGCGCGTTTTTCATGAGCTTAGCCCAATTCTCATAATTGGCTTCACCTTTTAGCATCAATGTTGTCAACAAAATCCTGGGATTATCAGACCCTCCCAGATAGAAAAGAGAGCCAGGATCCGAGATCATTTTTGTTTTGCTACTTCCCTCCTTAGCCATTCTCAACTGACCAAGCTTCCACACTTGACGTAAGGCAACTCACTCAGAGTTTCAATTGTACGGAAGTGTTTAAGAGATCGTGCTTTGATACCATAAGAATTTGGTATCGAACTACCTTTATTGAATAAATTGAATTGCCTTTATAGGCATTATAAGAATACTGTTATACATTTGAATTCAAACTTATCTACAACTATGCATTTTATCTAAACAAATAAAATATTCTATAACAGCTAACAATTACTACTTGATTATTATTACAAACATCCTACTAATATGTAACAACTAACAATTACAACTTGATGGCTGTTACAAACAGCCTATTAATATGTAACAGCTAACAATTATGACTTGATGACAGTTACAATCCTTGTTAACGGCTTGATGACTGTTACAACCATTGCTAGTTGTAGCAGTCATCAAGCCGTTAGCAAGGATTGTAACAGCCATCAAGTCATAATTGTTAGCTGTTACATATTAATAGGATGTTTGTAATAGCTATCAAGTTGTAATTGTTAGTTGTTACATATTAATAGGATGTTTGTAACAATAATCAAGTAGTAATTGTTAGCTGTTACAGAATATTTTATTTGTTTACATAAGATGCATAGTTGTAGATAAGTTTGAATTCAAATGTATAACAGTATTCTTGTAATGCTTATAAAGGCAATTCAATTTATTCAATAAAGGTAGTTCGATATCAAATTATTACAAGGCATCATCCCGTAGTAACAATTAGGGTAATATTACATTTTTTTTTTCAGAAAAAAAAAAATGTTTAACAAGAAGCAGAGGAAGTTAAAGTGGTGTAAAAGAAAGCAAAACGAGCAAAGGAGAGAGTAGAGAAAACTAAGAAGAACAGAGTACCTAAGCTGCCAACAAGATTTTGACGGCTTAGGAAACTACTATGTTAAAAATATGGAATTTTTTATAAACAAAAAGATGGATTTTATATGTAGTAGGAAAAGTGATTGTGTAATGTTATAGATATTCGTTTTGCGTGCATTCATTTTTTTTGCTTCAAAAAATGTGGGTCCCACAAAATATTGTGTGTATAGAAAACTTTTTATGTCATGTGACATGATAGATGCAAATCCCTAAAAAGATACCAATAACTAAGGTGTCAAAATAAGCCCAAGGCTTACGGGTGTAAAACAACCACACTAAGTCAGAATTTTGCTTTAATAGAAATATTTACAATTTATATTGTTGTTTTAGCTTATTAAAGAGTTATAGATTTGATTTATTACAAAAAAATTAAAAAATCTAAGGTCTTATCAGGTTGGAAACTAAAGTTTATAGAGGAAGGATGTATTTACCACCAAAAAAGCTTACTACCTTTACAACCAACCTAATCATCGTTGATTTTCGCCAATTTAATGGTTATAATTTATTGGAAATTATTGTGTTGTATTTATTAATTAATTATTAATTCCTAATAAATCCGATAAATTATAATCGCTATATTGACGAAAATCAACGAAAGGTTGGTTGTAAAGGTGGGAAATTTTTTTGGTGGTAAGTATATTCTGCCCCAAGTTTATAAGCTTAAATCAAATTGAAATATAAAAAATAAAATATATTATTCACAAAAATTACATGAAATAATATTTTCATCAACAACACATGAAAATTTCTTTAAAATTCTCAAACAATTTTTTAAAAAAAATCACAAAGATCCTTAAATAATGTTAATAACAACACATGAAATAACATTTTTATGAGCTTTTTATTTGTCATTGGCAACCTTCCAAATCTTTTAGTATTCTTCTTATTTTTTTTCTATTTTGATCGATCATTTTTAGTTTTTTTGTCATTCAAAAATCACCTTCTTGAAAAACCACTACTTATTTTGAAACAAAGTAATGACCAATCATACATAATAAGTGATAAATAATTTTTAAGGTAAAATAGAATTTGTTCCAAAAAAAAAAAATTAAATCATTGAAATTTTTTCTATATAATAAATAACATGCACGGGCACGCACACGCAAACATATATACATGGGGAAAATGTCTATTATTTAGAAAGATGATCCTTTTTTTTGGTAAGCGAAGGATGATCCTTTTATATGAATGTAGTGTGTTTTGTTAAAATTTTAAATTACAAATTTTTTTCTCCATTCTCTTTCTCCCATAGTTTGTTCATTTCTCTCTTTTAAAAGGATATAAGTGTGTGTCTTTTAAAAATACACACATTTTTTCCTATATATATATATATATATATATATATATATATATATATATATATATGGAAATGATCTATTTACAAATTTTTTAGATTTTTTTTACAAATTACTCTGTATTTTCCCGAGAGAACATAGTGTAGTTTGTAAAAGTTAGTATTCTCGTGGGAGAATATAGTGTAATTTGTAAGAGTTTATAAACAAAAAAGTTTGTAAATATAACCTCCCTATATATATATATATATATATATATATGATTTTCCCTTTCTTTACTAATTTAATTTAATATTATATTTTAAATTTTAAATAAATATTTATTATTTGTAAAAATAACATCAATCCTATTACTTTAAAAATTAGTATTTCAAATTATGATCTTAAAAAATGTTTTTAAATGAACAATATATATATATATTATTAAAAAAATAAAATGACCAGCCTAAAGGCTTTTAAAAATGGGCCTGACCTAATTTTTAACAAGAAGTAGAGGAAATTAAAGTGGTTTACAAGAAAGCAAAATAAGAGCAAAGGAGAGAGTAGAGAAAACTAAGAAGAATAGAGTACATAAGTTGCGAACAAGATTTTCACGGCTTAGGAAACGACAATGCTAAAAAGATACCAATTCACCTAAGGTGTCAAAATAGACACAATCCTCACTTGTAAATAGGCTGGGTTAGGCTGGGCTTTGACATAAATAGGGTAGGTTTATTGATAAACCTTCAGTTTATCTTGTTTTATGGACTAAAATACTATGAATTATTTAGTTGAACAAGTTGAAAACTAAGGTTTAAGATGATAATTACGAACATTATCTGAATTTTTATCTAATTAAATCAATTCTTGTTATTTTAAAGAATTTCTTGGAAAAAAGAGGATCAAGATGAAGATTAGATAAGATGAGAACAACAACCAGAGAAGATGAAGACAACAACTAAGGAGAATGAGAATGAAGATCAGAATAAAGAAGATTTGATCTTATCAAGTTGTTGGAAGAGGGAGCTTAAGCTCCCAATTGGAAGCTTAAGCCCCCTAAAAGCACATTCAGCCTCTGCCTCTGGGCACTTAAGCGCCCTCCAGCGCGCTTAAGCGCGCCAGAAACGCATTCAATCTCTGTCTTTGGGCGCTTAAGTGTCCTACAGCGCGCTTAAGCGCGCCACAAGCAAGAATTTCCAGTACGAAGAGCGCGCTTAAGCGCGCAACACGAAGAAAACCCTACTGCCTCCGGCGGCTTAAGCGCCCAATGAAGGCTTAAGCGCCCAAGGAGTATAATTTATTCTCAATTGGAATATTCTACCAAGGATGCGAATTCTACACCTTTAAAAAGGCATCTAAGGGTCAGAGTTATTCACTACTACTTCACACTGAAAAACACCTTTAGATCCTTGGAGTCTTAGATACATGTTCGGAAGCGGCGGAGACGGTTCAGAGTCAGTTCATCACTGGAGCTATTGAAGATTCACCAATCACCAATGGAGTTTGGGGAAGCTTTTATAGTTACTTTTATGTTTGATTTTGCCATGTCTGGCTAGTTTCTTTGTAGTTAGGGGATGATGGAACCTGATTAAATCATTATGTTATGGATTAATTGTTATGAATTCTTCTCTTTTTATATTTGAATAAATTCATCTGTGTTCAATGCTTTCTATGAGTTTGCTCCTTATGGAATGACCTGTGGGGATTGTATGGCAATAGGAATGTTGGTGCATGAACCTCTATTTGATGAATTTATCATAATCCTTGTGATCTAGGAATAGGGATAGGAATAGACACGAGGTAATTATGCAATCCTATGATCCTTAATTTTAATGCATGTCTTCTTGGGGAATAATCGGGGAACTAGAGTTCTTCCAAGATTACATAGGTTAGGGTAACAAGGAATTGAGCCCTAATTAACATAGACAGGATCGATTGGCAATACATTAAGAGCAGGTTCTTAACAAGCTAATTCATAACGTATTGAGAAGGTCAGGAGAAGTCAGAACCCTAACTACGTTTATTTTCTTAGTTAATTCTATCATCTATTTTCCGTTATTTCTTTACATTCAGAACTTCAATTACATGTTATCAACTTTTTCAACAAACAAACTACGTTACCTTCCTTTTTATTAGTCCAACTAAATTAACGATAGCGAATCGGTGCTTGAGTTTAATCCTCGTGGGAACGATATCTTACTTATTCACTTTATTACTTGTACGATCGGTGCACTTGCCGAAAGTAGCAACATTTATATAAAAAATGTTGTGTCTAGCCTGTATTTATATATAATTATATTATATTATTTTATGATATTTAAATGTCGTTGGGTTGTTAATTAGTGTTTTTGCAGGTAAATTAAGCCCAATTGAGTTAAGTAAGGATCTATGTAAAAATTGAAGGTAAGAAGTAAAAATGGTAATATTTGTCTTGTTACTCACCTGTTTTATTTATTTTTATCTTCAGATCACAAGAAAACAGAGGGAGCAGTCTGGACCGTTGGATTGGAGGAAATGAAGGGCTGTGATGAAAGAAGGCTAAGCTGATGATTTTGAAAAAGAAAAAAAAGATATATTAGCGAGAGATGCAGATTTTTAGATATAGATATTAGAATTACTTTTCTTAGAAAAAAGAGAAACAAAGTCTCCTCTGAGTTTTCTTTTCTTCCTTCCGTTTTACTTTCTGTTCTTGAGAAACTCTTTTCGTTTTTCTTTTCTTGTGTGTGGGATCTTGTTCGCTCTGCATCGTTCGTCCACTATCCTTGACCTTGGAGGGCTTTGACAACGCATCTTCAAGGGAGAGGAGTCGCGGATCTGCTTGCGTAGCGGTGGATTTCTGGAAGTCGTTTACTGTAGATCGAGTTAGGGTTCTTGATGTTTGAAGAACCCGTTTTATTTTCTGAATACTTGGTATGTTTGTTCTTTTAATTCGGATATTATAGTATTTCTGATATGGGTTTTTAGATCTTTTCTTTTCTGGGTATGTGAAAATGATTGGATGAAGATTTCTTAAAGTTTTTAGTTATTGCTGCGTTTTCTTATTCATTTGATTCTTTAATTTTTCAACTCAAGAGATTCATGGGAATGAACCTTGAGTTCTTCAACAGAAGCAATTTGGGAAATGCGTTTCTGTTAAGAATCGATTGAACCCCTTTGGATTAGGGATAATCAAGGGTGAATTCTGATAATTTTCTGTAAAGATTCAAGATCCTTTGGAAAAAGATTTTCTTGAATGTTAATGTTGATTCTGGGAAGTTTCAACCTAACTAGTGGTAGTGCTTCGTAATTTGAGATAAACTTGCTGTGGCTTTGAACGAATTTGCAGGAATGCAATATTTTTGTGTCATCCATGATTTTAACATACTCAGAAGCCTTTTACATTGTTAAAAAACTTCTTACTGTTAGATCATATTTTGATGTTTTAATTAGAATATAATAAAGTTCTCTTTTTACCATAAACCAAATAAACCCAATTAAAGGATTTTTAATTCAGATTAATAGAAGGAAAAATAATTCAACCTGTTCCCTGAGAACGATAACTCTTTTCTTTTTGAAAATATACCTCTCAACAAATGGCGCCGTTGCCGGGGAACGGTGTTTGATTTTATTTTCTTTTTGTGATTCTGTTTTAACCATTCTTGATAAATATTTTCTTTATTCTTTATTCTTTCTTGCATATTTTCCTTGTTATCTACTGACTCCAATTTCAAGTTCTTGATAGATTCTTGCAGAATTCAACTTTGATTTCAGAACCAGCACTGTCACCAGTTTGCTGCTGACTTCTTGAAGATGGCAGAGTCAAATCATGGATCATCTGTAAATGGAGAAAGCAACAATGGGGAAGCCAACCATGCTCTAGTTGTGGTGGATGAAGAGCTTCCAATAGCTGAATATGCTATTCCAACACTTGATGCAGTAATTCCTGGTATAGTCCAACCAGGAGTGGAGGGAAATTTTGATCTCAAGCCTGGGATGATACAATTGCTGCAATCCATGAGTCAATACCATGGATTACCTAAGGAAGACCCTCACAAGCATATCACGAAATTCATGAAAATTTCTGATACATTCTCTGTTCGTGGAGTATCTACAGATGCCATGAGGATGAGGCTGTTTCCTTTCTCTCTAGCTGGAGCAGCAGAAGAATGGGTAGAAGATTTGCCTGCACAGTCCATCACTACATGGAAGGAGCTTGGAGAAGCCTTCCTCATGCGGTTCTTCCCACCCACAAAGGTGTGTGATCTGAGGGATGACATCACTGGATTTAGACAATATGTTGATGAGTCAATCCATGAGAGCTGGACTAGATTCAAGGGGCTGATGAAAAAGTGTCCCACCCATGGTCTTCCTAAGTGGGCCACTATTCAGATTTTCTATAGAGGATTGAGTCACCAAGGCAAAACTCATCTGGATGCTACTGCCAATGGAATGTTTCTGTTGAAAAGGTATCCAGATGCGTTTGAAACACTTGAGAGGATAAGCCAGAACAGTTGCCAATGGCCAGAACAAAGAGATGAAGCTCAACAGAAGGCAGCTGGGCTTTATGAAGTAAGTGAAATTACTTCTATGGCAGCTGAGATGGCAGCTTTGCATAATACTGTCAAGGTTTTAGTCAAGCAAATGGCTGAAACCAAACAACAACCACCTGCTCAAGTGGCTGCAACAAACACACCAATCTGCTCACTGTGCCATGATGCCCATTTTCTTGAAGAATGCCCAAGTAACCCCTCTTCAGCCTTCTATGTTGGTGACTACAACAGAAACTACAACAATAGAGGAAATTTTAACCAAGGAAAATGGCAGCAACAAGGTGGAAATTTTGGCCAAAATCAAGGCCAAAATTTTGCCCAAAATGTTGGGAATAGAAATCAGAATCAACCTTTCCAAGGAGGGCAACAATCCTATCAACCAAAAGTTCCATTTCCACCAGGATTCAACTCACAAATGCCCCATGATCAGCAAGGGCAGTCTAGTGCACAAACTCAGCCTCCTCCAAATGACCAATGGTCAAATCAGATGTTGAAAAATCATGAGGCCATGCTCCAAAGTCATGGAGCAATCTTGAAGAGTTTAGAGACACAAATGGGGCAGATTGCAACTTCCCTTAAAGATAGACCATTGGGAACCCTTCCTAGTGATACTGAAGCACCAAGGAAGGAGGGAAAGGAATTTTGTCAAGCTCTCCACTTGAGAAATGGAAGGGAGGTTGAACAACCAGAACCTGTCATTCGGCCCTCTACCTTGAGGAAGATGGCAGGACAAGTTGCTCAAACAACTGAGGAAGAGGATGAGTCTGATGTAATTGAAGTGCACAATCCAGAGAATGACAAGGAGCATGGTGATTTGGGAAGAACAGAAAAATCAGCACCCAAATCAAAGGGGCCAGCCATACCTGTGCAAAAAGATGATGGCCAATCACCAAGATCAAGGGCAAGGCAGATTCCCTTCCCACAAAGACTTCAGAAACAGAGTCAGGAGAAGCACTTCAAGAGGTTCTTAGATATCCTCAAGCAACTCCAGATAAACATTCCTTTTGTGGAGGCCCTTCAACACATGCCAAGCTACATCAAATTCATGAAGGACATCCTATCAAGGAAGAGGAGAATAGAAGAGTTCGAAACAGTGGCACTTACCAAGGAATGCAGCAGCATTGTCTCTACAAAAGTGCCTCCTAAAATGGAGGATCCAGGTTCTTTCACTATTCCTTGTGTTATAGGAGATAGGTATATTGGTAGAGCTTTATGTGATTTAGGCTCTAGCATTAACTTGATGCCTGCTTCTATTTTTAAGCAATTAGGAATAAAAGCTGCACCCACAACATTAACCCTCCAATTAGCTGACAGATCCATTGTATACCCTGAAGGTAAGGTGGAAAATATTTTGGTAAAAGTGGACAAATTTATTTTTCCAGCTGACTTCATAATCCTTGATTGTGAAGTTGATGAAAATATTCCTATAATAGTAGGAAGACCATTCTTAGCTACAGGGGGTGCAATGATAGATGTTAAGAAAGGAGAGTTGACAATGAGGGTTAATGATGACACTATGACCTTTAGTGTTTTCAAGGCCATGAAATATGTAGATGATGATGTTGATGATTGTTCTGCTATTTCTGTCATTGATAACTTGGTTGCTGCTCATTTTCAAGATAATTTTGAAATAAATAACTCTGTCTGTGATTCTGCCATTTTTGAATTTTATGAAAATAATGCATCTGATCATGATCTTGCTTGTGCATTAAGATCTTACCCAACTAAGTTCTTTGGTGATAAACATTTTGAGTCTCTTGAACTTCATGAGAGAATCACCAAACCCCTTAAACCTTCCATTGTGGAACCACCTGAAGTGGAGTTAAAGGAACTCCCAACTCACCTTAAATATGCTTTCCTAGGAAGAGACAATACTCTCCCTGTCATTGTAGCAGCTGCCCTTAAAAATAATGAGGAAAGTCAGCTCCTAAATGTACTAAAAAATCACAAAAGAGCCATCGGTTGGACCATGGCTGATATTAGAGGAATTAGTCCTACTTTCTGTATGCACAGAATAAGGCTAATAGATGAGAATGCCAGTTCTATTGAGCCTCAAAGAAGGCTCAATCCAACCATGAAAGAAGTGGTCAAAAAGGAAGTAATTAAATGGTTGGATGCTGGTGTGATTTATCCTATTTGTGATAGTAGTTGGGTGAGCCCTTTGCACTGTGTCCCTAAAAAGGGAGGTATCACAGTTGTGCTCAATGATAAAAATGAGCTCATTCCTACTCGAACCATAACTGGTTGGAGAATTTGTCAGGACTTTAGGAAATTGAATGCTGCTACCAAAAAAGACCATTTCCCCTTACCCTTCATAGACCAAATGCTGGACAAGCTTGCTGGACAAGAATATTTCTGTTTTCTTGATGGGTATTCTGGTTATAACCAGATACCCTTAGCTCCAGAAGACCAGCATAAGACAACATTCACATGTCCATATGGCACATTTGCATTTAGGAGAATGTCTTTTGGACTTTGCAATGCTCCTGCCACCTTTCAAAGGTGCATGACTGCAATTTTTAATGACATGATTGATGAATATGTAGAAGTCTTCATGGATGACTTTTCTGTATTTGGAAATTCATTTGAAAAATGCTTGCTGAATCTGTCTAGAGTTTTACAGAGATGTGAGGAGACTAATTTGGTTTTGAATTGGGAGAAATGCCATTTTATGGTGCAAGAGGGTATAGTCCTAGGCCATAAGGTTTCAAAATCTGGTTTAGAGGTGGATAAGGCTAAGATTGCACTCATTGAAAAGCTACCTCCACCTAGAGATGTCAAGGGAATAAGAAGCTTCTTAGGCCATGCAGGGTTTTATAGAAGATTTATAAAGGATTTCTCTAAGGTAGCTAAGCCCTTAAGTAGCTTATTGGAGGTTAATAAACCCTTTAATTTTGATGAGCCTTGCTTGAAGGCTTTTGAAGAATTAAAAACCAAACTGATTTCAGCCCCTATAATTGTGGCACCAGATTGGTCCTTACCTTTTGAGGTGATGACTGATGCTAGTGATTGGGCCCTAGGTGCTGTGCTAGGGCAGAGGAAGGATAAGATTTTTCATTCCATTTATTATGCAAGCAAGGTCTTGCAAGGTGCCCAACTGAACTATACTGTGACTGAAAAAGAGCTCCTGGCAGTGATATTTGCCTTTGAAAAATTCAGGAGCTATTTGTTTGGGGTAGAGGTGATTGTACACACTGACCACTCTGCCATAAAATACTTAATGGAAAAGAAGGATAGCAAACCTAGGCTTATTAGATGGATGTTACTCCTACAAGAATTCCAAGTAAAAATTGTAGATAGGAGTGGCACCCAAAACCAAATAGCTGACCATTTGTCTAGGCTAAAGTCCAACACAACAGAGCAAGATTCTGCACCAATCAGGGACATGTTCCCTGATGAGTCTTTATTGGCCTTAAGCTCCTCAAACACCCCTTGGTATGCTGACTTTGCCAATTACTTGGCAGCAGGTGTGATACCTGATGATTTGAACACACATAAAAGAAAGAAATTTCTCCATGATGTGCAATTCTATTTTTGGGATGATCCACATTTATTTAAAAAATGTGCTGACCAAGTTTTGAGGAAATGTGTTCCAGAATTGGAGCAAAACCAAATTCTGCACAGCTGCCACAATT
>JAVKPL010012382.1:0-60594 GCA_032173675.1 Gastrolobium villosum | reverse complement strand
TTGTGCTCCCACGAGACATTATAAACCACACCATCATCTAATCAACTAAATCTCTTCCCTCTATTCCCTCTTCTCTTATTTCTTTTACACAAACACCATCACCTTATTATCATTCTCTTAATGGGTCTTGATCAAGATGCTAGTAACTCAGGCCTTCAACTTATTCTAGGGTTAGCTTTGACTTCTACACCAGAATCCAACAACAAGGTTGATAATCATCTTACTCTTATGCCAAGGCCAACGCCAACCAAGTCCCACTCCTCCAATTTTAACTCTGAGGCTGAGCCATCGCTAACGTTGGCTCTCTCCGGTGAGAGTAGTTACCTGCATCATGTGGTCAAAGACAACAAAAATAAGATGGACATAACGCACAAAGTTTACAACGACGACCCTCTTGACTTGTCTTCGCAGACTTCACCTCATCACAGCGCTATTTCCTCGTTCTCCAGTGGCAGAGTCAAGAGAGAGAGGGATCTTAGCAGTGAAGAAATGGAGGCAACAGAGATAGAGAGGGTTTCTTCAAGAGCGAGTGATGAAGATGAAGACGGCACCACTGCGAGGAAGAAGCTTAGGCTTACAAAAGAACAATCTGCTCTACTAGAAGAAAGCTTCAAACAGCATAGCACTCTCAATCCTGTAATTATATATAACCTATCTCTATTTATTTATTTTCATATATATGCATGAATTTTAATTATTAACTTTTTCTGATCGATTTAATGGTTTCCTTGGATTGGATTTACAGAAACAGAAACAAGCTTTAGCCAGACAGTTAAACCTGCGGCCTCGTCAAGTTGAGGTGTGGTTCCAGAATCGGAGAGCCAGGTATATATTTATAACGACGGGGAATGATTCGTTTACAAACTTTTCGACAAATTTTTACAAACTACACTGTCCCGGGAGAATATAATGAAACTAGTGTTCTGTAAAGATAGTGTAATTTGTAAGAGTTTGTAAATATAATCTGAAAATCATTTTCCATTAAATCCCGACTAATCAGGATACCGAATTCGAACCAGTAATTTTTCAGTCACCTTCTTCTATAATCATATATGCCATAATAAAAAAAATGTTTATATACACATATAGTTTCAATTTATGTAGACACGTACGTTGTTGGGTGTTGCAGAACAAAGCTGAAGCAAACTGAGGTGGATTGCGAGATTCTTAAGAAGTGCTGCGAAACGTTAACGGACGAGAACAGGCGGTTACAGAAGGAGCTTCAAGAGCTGAAGGCACTGAAACTAACACAGCCTTTGTATATGCCTATGTCTGCGGCAACCCTCACTATGTGCCCATCTTGTGAGAGGCTCGGTGGAGTCCACGGTGGCGCTTCCAATAAGAGCCCTTTCTCCATGGCTCCTAAGCCTCACTTCTTCAACCCCTTCACCAATCCTTCGGCAGCATGTTGAAAAAACAAAGAAAGAAACAATAGTATTCCCCCCCTCAAACCTTTGTATTTTTTTGGTTGAGGGATACGTCTAGTAAAAGGGTTAAAGATGTAATTAACTAATACCTTAGATATTAGTAACTGCTGATCAAAATTACTTTTTTTTTTTTGTTCCCTTTATTGTATGGTTATATATATATCGTTATAGAATACATCCATCCATGAAGGAATAGCTATTTTTTTATTGTTCATTTCGTAACACCCATGAGTACACGTGTGAATATCTTTATGAATATTTTAAAGTTGAAAAAAATAGTCTGTCTCTGGCTGAAATAATACTTAAACGTGAAATGAAAACAAAAAACTAGTTATATTTGTTAAATAGTAAAGGTGCGTTTCTATAATAAAGATGAATTTAAACGCATTTGATCTGGTCGCGTTTGTAGACTACATAGAAAGAAGGCAACTGACCTCAATTGGCAAGTGAGCTATCCCAAGGGTTTGCTTGAGTCAGGGTTTAAACTCTGCCTCAAGCAAATTCTTAAAAAATCTTTAAGGACCAGAAGAGGAAAATGTTTTCTTCTCGGTTGGAGATTAGTCTCATCCTTCCTCCAGTAGCGAAGCTCAATGCACCTGCTGTTCCAATGAGGGACTAATCTACAGGGCCGTACCCCGAGGGTAAGGTGACTGGAGGAAGTTGAATAGGGATACCTCCGGGTTATACCAAAAAAAAGGAAAATTTCACCAATGTCCCCGTGGTTTGCTTCAAAATCATCTATGTCTCTTTGATTTTTTTCTATCACATATGCCCCTATGTTTTGTAAAAAAATAAGAAATTACAGGGGCATATGTGATAAAAAAACATACCCTTTTACAAACCACAGGGGCATGTGTGATAAGAAAAAAATCACAGGGGCATAAGTGATTCTGGAATAAACCATAGGGGCATTGATGAACTTTTCCCCAAAAAAAATGATATATCTCCAAAGATAAGTTCTCTTCAAAATTAATTTATGATTTTTTTAAAAAAGTATTATTTCTTATGTTGACTCTAATAATATTAGGCATTTTTTTATGGAAGCCTATATATATATATATATATATATATATATATATATATAATTAACATTATTCTACCCAAAATTCATTATAATCATGTAATTAAGTAGCCTCTGCCTTGATATTTTTAATGGCTGTGGGGGGAGGGGGAATAGTATATGTGTGTGTGGATTGGAGGTTATTATTAAGTTAGAGAAATGTCCATGATGCAGAGAGGAAGTTAGCTCACGTGTTTCTGTCTGCAAATCAGTTGCTTAAAGAGAGCGTGAATGAGAGAGAGAGTAGTGAGAGACTAGAGAATGAGGCGGTAATTAATCTTGTGTAGAAAGAAAGGAATGGATGATTGACTATGAAAAAACAAGGTTGAGAAAGATAGAGAGAAGGATAGAGTTAGCAATGTGCCTACAAATGTACATGGTGTCGTCTCGTGAGATGCTTTGCCTTTAAGGGAACTGGTGGGTCACACTCCCACGTGATGAGCCAATGGGTCTCTCAAAATCTTAACATGGGATTTTCCTTCAAGGTCAGCTACTCGATCTTTCATTTCCCCGTCCTTTTAGCATAAATTGCCCCACACATGTGAATAAATCTTTAGTAGTTCAATATGTTTCTCTAATTATTTTGTGATACACCAACAAAAAATATTATATTATATACTTTTTTTTAGATGATATAATATTTTTTTTTGTCCATGGACCATATAAGGGGACCATTAAGTGATAGGCCCAACAAGGGACAATCTAAGATTTCAACCAGTAATAATCATGGATAGATATCCATTAAGAATACTAATCATAACACGACATCACAACAAGCAGACTTGGGCACCTATCAGAGGCACCAAAGGCCCATCTACGCTATCGACAGATAACCTCTATAAATATGAGGTAAACCATAAAGGTACGGTATGCTCTCTCTTAGTGTTATGTTGTCACTGTGCGCACACACATCCCTATTGACTAACGCCGTTATAGTATTCTGTGCACAAGTGATCTGGAGAGGACACTAGATCCAAGAAAAATATACTTCCAAGAATAAATAGTGTAATTTACATAAATTTATAAAATAAAATTTGTAAACGAATTCTCTGTATATGTGTATATATAAACCCTGAAACTTCCATCGCCCAAATGAACGGTAAAGATCTCGTGTCCATTGCTATATACGTTCTAGCCACGGTATCGTCAGTGGAGTTGAACCCTAAACATTGAAAAATGAGACGGGACTTGACCATCCTAACATCTAACTACTATATATATTACAATGATTGTTATTGTGAAAGAAAAATAACTTATACGAATATTATATTGATTTATAATTAGTATTCCACACATCATTCATGATGGGGTGGGCCAATAAATATAATGAGAGGGACTTTCCCGGAAAAGGGGACAACTTCATGCAATCATCACTTTCATACACTATTTTTAACCATCGCCATCATAATCACATTCCACCTCACCCCTCATCAATCTTCAACGCCCTCCTTGTACGCCAATTCGACGAATGTCACAATTTTATAAATTATGCCGATTGTGCGCGAGGATCCAAAGGGTGTGAAAGCCATGTAAAAATATAGAAATTTCAATCAGTTTTGCTCGTAGTTATAACTTGTCAAACAAATCTTGAGAATTGAATTAGTCAGAAGCCAATTTGTTTGTTTAATTTGATCGTCAATCCGACCAAAGACAATTTTTTTAAGAAAAAAATTTACAACAAGTATGTGGATATTTTTCTAGAAATTTACGGGATTCAATATATAAAAAGTTGAAAGTTATAAAAAGGGATAGATGATTCATGCGTAGGTGTAGAATGAAATCATCTTTGTGATAAAGTCTTGGATGCTTAATTCACCTCTTGTGATGGATGGGGATGGTTTTCTGTTTTGTGTAATACGTGTGCGCACACGTAATAGTCCTTACTGAGTCCCAAATTAAGCCAAAGACATATGTCTTGTGCTGGCTACTTTGTCGGCCTGTAAATGGTATTCATCTCGACAGTAATACTTTGTTTTATTATTTTGTCATCGTTGATGGAAAGCAATATGGGTGTGGGCTCATCATCTTAATTAAGCTCCTAATATATTTTAAGTTTTCTTGTAAAACACTCAACTCAATCATCAGCTTAATTAAGAGGCTATTAATATAATATGCTTTTCAAATACAAATTCAACCAATACTTATATACAAATAGCTATCACAAACATGGAGTAATTGTCACATTTCCTGAATTACAAACATCATTCATTAATTATATCGTGGTTGTTTTCTTGAATTCAACCACCACAACTATATTACTTTATCCCATTTTGATGGATGTAACAAACTCCACTCATAAGAAGAAGCAAAAATAAATAAATAAAATAAATAAATAAATAATAGCGACTGAGTTTTACCGTATTATGTGCTTGATAAAGTCAAAATGAAAAAGTGAAAGACTATAAAAACGTGTCTGCTTGTACTTATTAACTTACGGTTATATAAAGATATGTCCTAGAAAAGTGAACTGGTCATGTTATAGAGATTCGTATTTCGTGTCTTAAGATTTTTTTTTTTTACTTCAAAAAATATGAGGTTTCACAAAATATTGTGTGTATAGGAAACTCTTACTTTTTCCTATTGCATAATGGATGCAAACCCCATTAACTTATGGGAAATAATACTCTCATTTTATATGAGATAGTTGTCTCATTTTCTCTCAGTTCGAAAATCGCGCATCCTCTTTTCTTTTCTTTTTTTCTTTTTTAAATGATGGACCCCACTTGGATTCTCTCTAGCATGAGAGAACTATTCTCATGCAACGTTGCAACATGAGAGTAATATTCCCCTTTAACTTATTTACCAAACACATTGGAAACATGTATTCCGTCTCTTGAAATTAGAACTATTTTATTTTCGGTCCTTTTCAATTTTTTAATTGATTTCTCAAATCGTTCGACTCATTTTAATTTAGCCATTAATTATGTGCACCTTAGTGTTGGATTCAAAACATTTAACATTCTATGAATAAATCGAATTGAAAAACTTAAACTGAGAAATATCTTCTTTTTTTTTGAAAGACAATAATTTCATTGTGATGATGCGTTAGAAAATTACAGAGAACTTCAACTGTCATAGCATTGAAATACCGCAATCTATATTCATGAAGTTAAATAACGTAAAAAAAAGAAAGATAATGGGCATTCAATAGTCACAGAAAAAGGTACGCATAAGATTGTTTTGCTGTAACAAAGGGTTAGCGTTGTTGAGCGAATAGCCAAACTTCCAAGTGACTTGAGAAAGTAAAAGGGATTTGACTAGGGGCCTATAGATTCAAATTATGGATATAGGATTTGGGTAACTAGCACTCATTAAGTGGGTATACGCTTAACAATGTACCATACTACCATGATCGAATTCAGTGCATCCAGATGGCCACTAATAGGAAAAATCTAATCATTCTTCGTTATATAATAATATGTGCGCGTGTGTAGTGTGTTTAGAGTCCGTTTGAATCCTCGTTTTTTTGTAAATTAGAAGCTATTTAAAAATTAAAGCTAACAAAAAAAAAACTTAAAAAAAAAATTAAAAACTATTTGATGATTACATAAAAAATTTAGTTTAAAAGCACATATTTCAAGAAAATTATCTCTATCGCCACTACTAAAAAATGCATTATTTTCGATGGAATTTTTCCGTCGAAAATGGTTAAAATTCCGTCGAAAATTTCATTTTCGACGGAAATGAAGCCGTCGAATATCTCTTCGTTGCTAACAATTTTTTCGATGGAAAATAAATGAAATTCCGTGGAAAAATTTTGTCGAAATTTTTTGACGGAAAATGAATGAAATTCCGTCGAAAAATCTTGTAATAATTTTCGACGGAAAACAAATTCCGTCGAAATTTTTCGACGAAAAATAAATGAAATTCCGTTGAAAAATCTTGTAAAAATTTTCTACGGAAAACAAATTCCGTCGAAAAATCTTGTATTAATTTTTGACGGAAAACAAATTTCGTCGAAATTTTTCGACGAAAAATGAATGAAATTCCGTCGCAAAATCTTGTATTAGTTTTTGACGGAAAACAAATTCCGTCAAAATTGTTCGACGAAAAATGAATGAAATTCCGTGGAAAAAATTTGTAATCATTTTCGACAAAAATGAATGAAATTCCATAAAAAACTATTGGCTCAATTTTCAAAGAAACTGCTTTTCGGTCAAATTTTTTTTTTATTTCGCTATACAAAATTAATATCAATTTATGTTTCGCACCTGTTAAATCAACTTTAATGTAAGTAAAAAACATATCAAAATCATATGATCTTTATATAATTATGTGTACAAAAGTCTCTGTTATAAACTAATGAAAAGAGTCTATGTACAATAGTCAATGTCATATACATCCAAACAAGATACAAAAGTCATGATGGTGAGTGGCCTGCATAATCATGGTTATCACCTAGATCCTGAAACGGGGGACTGAGTCTCGTCGTCATCCTCAACATCTATAATGCCTTAGGAAGCCTTCGCATAAGCTTCTCCAATTTTTCTATTTGCCTCTACATCATAACCATGAGACTATCCTGTTGCTCAACCCTTTTCTCTTGCTGTGGAGCTCTCTTCTTTTGTTGTGCAACATTTTCCTCTTGCAATGTAACTGTACCTATAGGCATGTAAAATATTTAAAACACAAATAATTGGAAAAGCACAACTATTTATCCACTCAGTCAACAATACTGTGCACGAGCATTATATATTATTGACCTAGATGGCCTATATAATAGGTTATAAAAAACTCAAGTGCAAAAACTAAATATACAGAAATTTAATAACATATAAATAACACCAAAAGAAGGATGAATTGTTATTCAGAAGACTGTAAGCAAATCTAACATAATATATAATCTTAGTGTTGCAAGTATTGCTTGAGCATATAATATAATAAAGTTGATTAGCCCCAAAATACTAAGAAACCTTTTATCTTTTAACATTAAAATAGAGAGGAAGAGATGAAAGAACATCTTTAGTAAGAACAATAACTCCCCTTCAAAGCCTTTTCCAAGCAATTAGCAAAGAAACAACACCAACAACTAGAAACCCAAAACTAACCTCGTAAGCACCATGATATTCCCCAACATGCACTTAAATACAACCAAAAATGAACATAAAAAAACAGGGAGGGAAAAAAAAGAAGGAAAGGAGACTAACAATAATTCATAATATATATATATATATATATATATATATATATATATATATATATATATATGATAAAAATATATTAAAGTTATGTAAGTTATATAACATATATATTAAAGTTACGTAAGTTATATAACATATATATATATATATATATATATATATATATATATATCTCTCGTAGCTTTTATATATTTTTATCATATATATATATATATATATATATATATATATATATATATACTCGTAACTTTTATATATATATATAGCTTTTTCACTAACATATAACTTGTTCATTAATATTAATACCACATATTTGAGTCAATAAATAAAATAATAGGGGAGGGGTTTCTTGGTATATGTAGTATATTTCAATAAGAGACATATCTCATAAAATTCATATAAAATAATTTGATAAAGAGACATATCTCAAATTGATATATGCAGTATATGTCAATAAGAGAACTAATTATAATAATATAATATTCCTACCTCTCCCTTGTCAAAGACAAACCCAAAAGTCCATATAACTTTATCTCTTTAGTCTGGTTGATCAGGGTTTAATCCATCCTTTTTGTCTTTATAACCAACACTGAAACAAGAGAAGGTAATAATATTAGATTAGGATAAAGTACATCCAAAACTCTGCCTAAAAAACAAAAATATTTCATCCTTACACAATTTTATATATGAATCCATAATATTTAACTTCACCAGCTAAAAGAGCATAGCTTTACAATTATCAACATTAAGTCAACTAGACTCATATCCAGCTAATATAGCATATCTTTGCGAATACCTCTACAAGTTCATTAAGCATCAGCACTAGGTATTGCATCAGCTTACACGGTTTTAATTGAACGAATAATTCAATCAATAGATAAGTACATAATTAAGTTCCAAATCTTAGACAATTTTTTTTTAAATCCATCATTAAATTAAACTTTCTCTAACCTTTCTTTTGGTGGACTTTATGACTAACAATGTGTTTGATTAATTAGTAATACACTTATAGTGAGACAAGGATTGGCCTTTAAATCCAAGAAGCTTCTTCTCCTTCTTAGCTGGATCCTCAAACACAAGAACTTTGTCTTGTCTCTAACCCCACCCGTGTGTAGATATTCATTGTCATCTCTCTGCAATTTTTGATTAGTTCATAACTCTTGTCAAATACCCACTTTAGATTATCTCTATAACGCGAAAATTAAAATTTTGGGTTATAAATAACCATTAATATCATATTAGACAAAAAAAAATTGTTGTTTTTTTTTTCAATTTCTAACCAAAATTACAGAGTCATTATGAGAAAGGGATGAGGATGACTTACCAAAAGTTGATCTGGCTTCAATAGAAATGTCATGCAACTGTGACACGGTTGACACTATAATTGTGATCATTCTTTCCCCTGCAATTTGGTTGTTTTCCCTTTTTTAACAAGCATTCCACCAGGCCTAAGTTCCCATTTGATTTCTCCATTGCTTCTGCAACCATTTTTTGTGAGTTGGGGCAGTTATACAATACTAGAAAGCGTTCATAAGTATAAAAAAACCATGAATAAAATACAAGGTTCCCTTATGGTTCTAAAAAGTAAGACTCAAGAGAGCAATAAAGCCAATGAGTTCTGAACATATGGAAGACAATTTAGGCGTTGTTTTTTCTGCTGATTTTGTCGGCTATGGCAAATGGGTAGTGGGTACCTAAGAACACGCGTGCTTGATTGGTCGGACAAACTCAATGCATATCAATAGCTAGGTTGTTCTTCTAAATTTAAATGCAATTTTTTAATCATGGTAAATGATAGCAACACAAAATATTACTATAAAGATGACAGGGAGTAAAAAACTTTTAGAAAACATTCCACAAAATTAAGTCATTCAAGTGGTTTCAACATTCACAGAGATGGTCGCATCATTTAAATTATTAGCTCATGAATGTCAAACGATATACAGCTTGGACAAAGCATATGCCTAGATACATCTTTATCATCCTTCCCCTATAATTATCCCATTTACACTCCAACCAAGCAATCTCCTAAAATTCAATAACACATCATTTCCCAACCCAATTCAGGATCTCAACAAAATCTCCAAGAAAATAGCTTATCAATGAAGCTACAAGGTTAAAAAGAAATGATGAAGTATGCGAATCTGTACCTCTTCCCATTCACGCGTGCACCCATTGAGGAACCGTGAGTCCCACACCTACTGGACCAGAACCTACAACGGCTACGTCTGCAGCTGTGAGAACCAAGTTGATGGCGTGTTTTGTGCACCCTTTGCTGTAACTCATCCTCAATCTATTCACCACAGCAAGAAATAAAAGGGTTACCCCAATTTCCTCAATACCTGACAACCACCTACATTTACTTCCATTTTACCATTTGGGTCCTTCCCAAATATCTAATTCCATAAGAGACACAAAAAGCACGAACCTTTGAATCATCCTCGAGTGAGACGAGGACGACAGTAGCGGCTGCAGATTTCGTTCCATTGATGAGGGAGTTTCTGGAGCAAACTTAGAGGAGATTGTTTCTTGTGGCATGAAGGGGAAAGTGAAAGAAACAAGAAGAAACTATTTGGGAAACAAGGGATTTGGAAAACTTAGAAAAAGCGGGAGTTTTCCATGGTGAAAAAATAAGAAGAGAGGGAAAGAATTTGGAAAGAGAGGAATTGTTTTCTACGGAATTCCTTTTCCGTGGAAAATCTTCGACAGAATCATTTTTCCGTCGAAGATTTCATAAAAATTAATTTCTTTTTGATTTATCTTTTTGGAATTGTTTTCGACGGAATTCCTTTTCCGTGGAAAATCTTCGACGGAATCATTTTTCCGTCGAAGATTTCATAAAAATTAATTTCTTTTTTATTTATCTTTTTGGAATTGTTTTTCGACGGAATTCTTTTTCCGAGGAAAATCTTCGACGAAATCATTTTTCCGTCGAAGATTTCATAAAAATTAATTTCTTTTTTAATTATTTTTTTGGAATTGTTTTCGACGGAATTTCTTTTCCGTGGAAAATCTTCGACGGAATCATTTTTCCGTCGAAGATTTCATAAAAATTAATTTCTTTTTGATTTATTTTTTTGGAGTTGTTTTCGACGGAATTCCTTTTCCGTGGAAAATCTTCGACGGAATCATTTTTCCGTCGAAGATTTCATAAAAATTAATTTCTTTTTGGTTTATTTTTTTGGAATTGTTTTCGACGGAATTCCTTTTCCGTGGAAAATCTTTGACGGAATCATTTTTCCGTCGAAGATTTCATAAAAATTAATTTCTTTTTGATTTATTTTTTTGGAATTGTTTTCGACCGAAATCCTTTTCCGTGGAAAATCTTCGACGAAATCATTTTCCGTCGAAGATTTCATAAAAATTAATTTCTTTTTGATTTATTTTTTGGAATTGTTTTTGACGGAATTCCTTTTCCGTGGAAAATCTTCGACGGAATCATTTTTCCGTCGAAGATTTCATAAAAATTAATTTCTTTTTGATTTATTTTTTTGGAATTGTTTTCGACAGAATTCCTTTTCAGTGGAAAATCTTCGACGGAATCATTTTCCGTCGAAGATTTCATAAAAATTAATTTCTTTTTGATTTATTTTTTTGTAATTGTTTTCGACGGAATTCCTTTTCCGTGGAAAATCTTCGACGGAATCATTTTTCCGTCGAAGATTTCATAAAAAGTAATTTATTTTTGATTTATTTTTTTGGAATTGTTTTCGACGGAATTCCTTTTTTGTGGAAAATCTTTGACAGAATCATTTTTCCGTCGAAGATTTCATAAAAATTAATTTCTTTTTGATTTATTTTTTTGGAATTGTTTTCGACGGAATTCCTTTTCCGTGGAAAATCTTCGATGGAATCTTTTTCCGTCGAAGATTTCATAAAAAATAATTTCTTTTTGATTTATTTTTTTGGAATTGTTTTCGACGGAATAGTTTTTCTGTGGAAAATCTTTGACGGGATTCCTTTTCCGTGGAAAATCTTCGACGGAAACAGAATTCCGTCGAAATATCATAAAATTAATTTCATTTTGATTTATTGTTTTCAAATTATTTTCGACGGAATTCTTTTTCCGTAGAAAATCTTCGACGGAATCATATTTCCGTCGAATATTTTTTACGGAACTTAATTTCTGTCAAAAATTATCGACGGAATACATTTTCCGTTGAAATTTCCGTCTTTAATTTAGACGGAATATTTTCCGTCGAAAATTTCCGTCGAAAACTTCCACTTTTCTAGTAGTGCGCTCTCTATCTATAGCTCTTCATTAAAAAAAATAAAGAAAGATTGGTAAGAGCTTAAAAAAAAAGCTCATTCTAAAAGCTTTTGGCTTTTAGCTTTTGTCAACTCTCTCTCCCTTCCTTTATCTATCTTTTTTCTCTCTCTTAAATTGACATAACTTTACATCCTTTAAAATGACACACACTTTACCCTCTCTTTTTTTCATTATAAAAAAGCTACCTTTTATTTTAGCTTTTCATTATAAGAGCTTTTCTCAAAATTTATTTGGCCTAACAAAGCAGTTTGGGATAAACGGAACTGTAACCTCTCCGGTCCAAAAAGGAACTGTATTTAAGTGTCCAACAGCTCATATTCAACGAATGTGATTAGATTGTCGATAGTATATACTATATAAAAAACTATACACAATATCCTATCCCTAATCTTAATCAAAAAATTGTTTTATTATATATTTTAAAAAACTATAAAAATAACAATGAAAACAGATAGTGAGTGAGATTGAGTTGGTTGAGATGTAATACAGTTTCCGGAGAAATGTCGACAATATGAATTAGGCAAAACAGTCCCCAGCAATTGTTTAAAATCCTGGCGACCAATAAGCCAACACTGAACACCACATCCTGGCCCTTACACCCCTATGGTTAGGCTTGTGATTATTCGGCCCCAAATTTGGACCTGCTATATCATAAATTGTCAAGCCCATAGGTATTCTATTCTAGCAACATATAATGAAACCACCAGCGGGATTAAAAGTTGAAAACTTATAAAGGAGATTTTTTTTAGACTATCGAGCTCCGCAAAAAAAAAAAAAAAAAATCGATATTACTCTAACAAGCATGACATTGTAGACTCGAAGTCAACAAATATTATACAAAAATATAGGAAAGAAAAAATAATAATTCGTTCCATTCAAGATTATATCTTATCATTCATATTTAAGTTCTTAATGTTTTAAACATATGGCATCACATAATCCAAGATATTGTTCGTGTCATTGAATGTTGCTTCTTCGGAGTATTGTTTTTATGTTAGTACAGTTTATGTAGAACCGATACTGACACGGGACACAGGATTATTAGAGAATATAATATAAATCATTAAAAAGGCCGTCACCTACTACAAAACTCACCGCCCCCCCACTTTCAGGTGGAATTAAGAAAAACACGAGGCAGACAAAAAAAAATGGGCTCGTGCAGCACAAGGCAGACCAATAATGAGCTTGTGCCATATTTCACGCTTCAAGCCCAAAGGGCTCTTGCGTGAGGGGGTGTGATAGAGAATATAATATAAATCATTAAAAAGGTCGTCACCTACTACCTTAAGGTTTTGGGTGAAATGATTCTTTAATATGGTATCAGAGCTTCAGGACCATGTGGCCACGAGTTCAAAACTCACCGCCCAATATAAATCATTAAAAAGACCGTCACCTACTACCTTAAGGTTTTGGGTGAAATAGTTCTTTAACAGGGATACGATACGATACGACATTCCGACACGTTAATTCTAAAAAATATTAGATTTCGACACGTTAGGACACGTTTTGATATTAAATAATATTTTTAATTTATGTAATGTATATCATATTTAATATTCAATAATTTAGCAAAAAAATGAAACTAAACTTATAATATTCATAAATTTTGCAAAGAAACATAAGATATCCCAAATATTTATATTAAATTCAATAAAATGGTAATCATAATCCAACGAATCTAATAGTTGGAACTAAAAACTCAACGCAACGCAACCTTTGAACCTTTTTTGAATTTCTATAATGCGTATTGGAGTATCAGGGAGTGTCGGAGAGTCCGAGAGTGTCGGGAAGTGTTGGACACGACACGTCAGAATCTTTGAAGTGTCGGTGCTTCATAGAGTATAATATCAGAAAAATAGAAAAATCAAGTGACCATAGAAATGCAAGTACGAATGATCAAACTAAAAAAGAAGAAAAATGCAACTAAGCTTTGAGCACACTTTGTCCGCAGATACTTAGGGATGTGCATGGGTCGAACCGAACCGAATTTTTTGAAAAAAGCGAACAGAATTGGTTTAAATGGTTTGGTTTGGAAGTGGCTCGGTTCGGTTTAAAACTAGTTCGGTTCGGAACTGGTTTGGGTCGACCCTATTTTGGAAAGAAAAAAAATTAAAAAATAAAGTTATAAAAATCAATTTGATTCGGTTTGAAAACGGTTCAGTTCGGAAACGGTTCGGTTCAGTTCAAAATGGTTCGGTTCTTAAAATGGTTCTAAAAACTGGTTCGGTTCTTAAACTAGTTGAAAAAACTGGTTCGGTTCATGAACTGGTTCTTTAGAAAATGGTTATTTTAAGGGCAGTTCGGTTCGGTTCAATTTTCTGGTTATTTTGCACACCCTACAGATACAGTTATAAATCGCCCTTGATTAGTCTCCTACCACTCTGTTCAATCGTGAGTATTCTTTCAACACATGCAAATTATATTCTATCTTTCAGCGTATACCTAGTTTATTGTGACGCTAAGTATTATATCCTAAAATCAGGATTTGGGTGTACTTGATTTTGGACAGGGGTTGAGCATGCTAGAAACTTCAAGTGCTGCAGTGGAGTAAGAAATGACCCAAAAGTATTATGATACTTGATGCCTTGCTAACGTTTATGCAAGTAGCGCGCAAGTATACGCGACAATAAGTAATATATGGCGTATTTGAGACCCTAATATCATTTCCACAAGGATCTTTGGCGTTTTTGACTTTGAATGAAAATTGTAATTGCTAATAAGAACCAAAAATAAAATAGAATCAAATTAAGCAAACTGCTATTCTAAGCTAAGTGCGAGAAAAATATTTTTGAGAAGATTTTCTTTTAAAAATAGAGATTCAATTGATGCAGGAAGTTGAACTAATTGGAAATTAATTAAATGGGAGCATTTATATTTTTTATGATTTTCTCTTAAGTTTTAGAACAGAAAATTAAAATTTCTGATTTGAACAAAAATAAGAAATGGCAACAAGGATTGGTTTAAAAACAGTATTTGAAAACAAGTTGGATTTCAATTTCCCCTTCCTCCATTTGTTATTAAGTTGCTTGAAAGAAAATAGTTGTTGTTTATTCAACAGTTCCAGCTTAACGAAAATACAAAATCAACAATTGTTTTCCAACAATAATTTTTCCCATAAATAACAGATGACACATCCCTGCGTATCCATTAATACAAGACCTTGAAGCCCCATTTCCTTAAGTTACATGGGGTAACTTTATCTCTGGAGCCATACCCATTGAGAGATATCTCACTCAACTTTCCATATGCTTAATGTGAGGTCTAGTGTGGGTTATTTCTCAATAATTCCACACCACTAGGAGTTACCTATGTGTGGCCATCACATATCAAGCCCGGAATGAAAAACACAACATTAAACTAGCTGGAAATTAACACTGAAGCTTTAAAACAACAACTAATAACAAATGAGTTCTAGGTACTCTTTCAACCTAACTCTAAAAATTTTAGCTCATCACCATAGGTTTATGAGCATGTAAAACAACAAAGAGAAATTACAAACAAGAAATTAAAACCTACGAACAAAAAATTACGAGGCAGAAGCTATATCCAGAGAATAGCTCTGCTACAGTACTCAGGAAATTACACAAATTAAAATCTCCAAATCAGAACAGATGCACTAAGAAAATTCCAAAGAGACGAAGAGAAGAGAGCCCTACAATGCTTTTCTCCTTCCTTTTATAGTTGATGATCCTTCATGCAGAACGGTTCATACCTCAGCTAGCATGTGTGCTCCACGCTCTTCCCAATCGTGCGATTCCTTTGCAAGGGTAGCAACCGCACTCCAAAAGAATCTTCAGCCAACACTCCTAACAAACTCCAGCTCACCAAATCTGTTACGGGTAGTGTTTGGCATTTTCTGTATTAAGCAAAATGGCTAGGGTCAGTGTTTTTGGTTGGATCGCTCACTTAAGGAACCGTGGGTGAGGGTTAAAGCTTGATGGTTTGACCGAAATCAAGGAACGGTCTAGTTTGGTGGTTCGATTTGTAAAGATTAGTCAAAACAGATGGTTTGGCGTTAGGGTTGGATGAAAGGGATCTCTTTCACACGGTAAGTGCTAGGGTTCGTGTTTTTCTTCTTTTCTAATTTGTGTCAAATCTGTGTTGCCTTTCTTTCAATCTCTTTCCTTTTCTTCAATTTGGGCCTTTGACTTGCCTTTCAAAATATCGGTCCATTCTTTCTTTTCTTAATTTTTTTATTCTTTTCTTTCTTTCCTTGGCTCTTCTGACTTGTAGTGTAAAGGTCCAGCCCAACTCTTTGTCTTCTTTTTTTTCTTTTCTTTACTTGGACAGTATCAATAAGTGGGCCTTAAGAATATAAATAAAAGCCCATAACACTTAAATCAGAATCATTCAACTAAATACATTTGGGGCTAATATTATACACAATATATTCTTTTCATTTACATTTTCATATTAAAACCAGATGTTTCAAGTCATATTTCATGGACTTATCAATACTCAAGTTGGGATTTGTACTTAGCTAAATTGGAATGAGAGGGATCTTCGTATAGGAGTATATATATTAAATCATTTATTTATAGAAAGGGTGGTTACTTAGGAAGCAATCGACCTAAAATTCGATTTCTATAAAGATTGATTATTATCATAGGCGGTTTATCTTGGGAAATCAACACCAATTTCCCCTTCTAGGACCCATTAAAAATGGCCTACCACAAGCAAAATGATATGTTCTAATAACAACTATGCAGGAACTAATCAACAAATGACACAAGTCAATACGTGGAAAACCTCCTTAATGTGAGGAGTAAAAACCACGGGATCGATTTCAAAGTCCACCAAATTCTTCACTATCAACAAAATGAGATTACAAGGGTTCCAACAACAATTACAATCAATAAGAGCACCTTCAAACAAATCAACAATAAGTTGTACCAAAAACTCAATAGGTATACATATAAATAGACTTCTATCAGAAATTAATTCCAACTAATAGAAATATCAACACCTAAATCACAACGGTCAGATTAAAGAACAATAAGAAAATTAATTCCAATTAGCATAATTTTCTCCAAGAATTCCCAATATGGCCGAATGGTCATCACCTAAGTGGCTAGGGATTTTTCTTGCATTCTCAAGGTTCAAGGCACTCATTTAGGTCTAACTAGTTCATTCAAATACCTACTAACTCAATTCCCCAACTTAAAATTCAATTGCACATTTTCACACCAAATACCATATATGGCTGAATCCATGCTCCTCCCAAGCCAAGAGATTTCACATGCTCCTCTGAATCCATGCTCCTCTTATTTTCACACAACCAATGCACCACACATAATGTAATTAACCATTATAACTAATTCACAACTCAATTTCAAAGGCATCCAACAATCCAATTTCTCAAAATCATGCTCATCCAGCCAAAAGTTCACCAAGTTACTAAACTTTTTCATAATAGATTTTACGAGCTCAATCACTATACTTCATCACTCTAAGCAACATTTGTCTAATGCACAATTTTAATTTGAGGTCTCCTACCTCAACCAACTCAACATTCAAATTTTATACCCATTTTCAAACCATCAACAAAACTCGATGGGATTGGGAATACTTACCACAAATGAACTCCCAAGCTCCCTAGGAATGATATTCAAGCATTCATCCATGCCAAACAAGCTCCAATGGCCCAAATTTGCTCAAAATTTCGTAACCTTCTTGGAGGGATATCTCAAGATGTAGTGGTTTTCAAGGAAAACTCACAACATGAATGTTGCACACTAGATTTTATGGATGAACTTTGATGTTGGAACTTTCTCCTAAAGATGTCTAGAAGTCAAACAAAAAATCAAGCTTTCCCTAGGTGCTGTAATGGAGTCACGGTTCAGCAAGGAAGAAAGGATGGGTGTGCAGAAAACTGGAGAGAGAAAAAGAGGTTCAAATGTCTTCACGTGACATGGATTGTCAAATAGGCACAAAAGGACAAAAGTCACTTAAACTACTCGCTTAACGCACTAATCACCAATTAATTCATAAACTATCCATTAAATTCAAAATTTAACATCCCCCAAATCCTTCAATTACACTTGATCAGATGAATACGGAGTTTTCCGATCATTCGGTGAAATCACTATTATACTTCTAGCCTGATATGTGCACCATTGACACGTTTCCTCAAAAATCCTAAAATTCATCAAATTTCATCAATAATCATATTTCTTGGTCCTAATTACATTTTCCAACTTATATTCAAACCTGGAGCACAATTTTCACTGACACATTTTTCGGTACAACTGTACCGCTGTATTTTCATCCGTTGAAAATACTATTCATCAAATTTCCAGGAAATTGTCTAGCTACTAAATTTTTCGTTCTGAATCCATTTTCATGGTTATTTTTCTCATTTGAGGTCTTATTCTATCATTTTACAATTTAGGGTTACATATTTGTTAGTTACATATTTGTTAATTTACCGTTTTACCCTTCTTACATATTTTGACTCAAAACTTAGAATTTTCACTAATCCTATCCCTAAATCCTCATTTTAATTATAAATATTTATTTCAAATTTACGAGGTGTTATACAACTACAGAAGAATTGAGACCAAGATTTTCTAGAAACACTGTATGAAAGCTACTGTGACTAGGTTGAAAGAAAATATTGGGGGTTTGAAGTGAAAGTTTGATACATGATCCCAATGTTATATCTTGTTTATACTAGCTTTTGTTAATTCTATTGAATTGTTTTTTTCTGCTTTAGCATAGGACCTTGAAATGGAGTCACTATTTCGGAGCCATGATAACTGCCTAGTCAATCTAGCATAGATCCATAGAGCAATTCAAGATAAGGAAAGTACAAACTGCATCTATGTCTGTATTAGTTTAAGGATATCTTCTAATGGCAGTAATGTGTTGGGATGAAAAATGAGTTTTTTTAATTGGCGTAAGCAGAAAATATCCACACGTAAAACATGTGGCACGTGACAGCATTGAAGCTGCTAAGAGGTGCCAACATAAAAGAGGTAAGGGTTACTAAAATGCCTTTGTGAGATTAGACTAAGACCCATAAAAACATAATTCAATAAAGGGTAGTACTGAGATTACAAAGACATGGTACTTATTTAAATATATCCATTGATAATACTAATGTTATCAACAATACTACTAATGATACTTGTTGGTCGAACAATTACAAGGTTTGTCAACAAAGATGAACTAGTTAAAATCTGGTGTAGAACAATACTGAACTTGTTGTTGGTAGTTCTTAAAGTGATAAGTCCATTGAAAATGGTTGTAAGCATGTCATAATAGCAACATTGATGTTGCCAATAAGAGTTTAAAGAGACTTCAGCGTGAGAAGTGCGTAATTAACATAGACAACTACATGGCTTATTAAAAGCTACTCAAGAAGATGTTTTATCCTTAGGGGATGGATGAAAGGATGTGACTTTTCGAACCTTATTATAGTATAGTATTTTGTGATCCTCGTGTCATCTTGTTACTTAACCGCTTAACCCCTTGGTTAGACCCAAGAAGTGGTATGAAAGGTGATATTTTAGATCAGCTGGGACAAATCGACGGAGACAAGAGTTGATGGCTTGGATTGGTTAGAACAAGAGTTGATCGTTCATATTGGTTAGGAGTCAGGACGACTAGGTGGCCCAATCTGGTGATAAGTTGTATGATGTGTGAAGATGGGACTCGATGCATGCTTATAAAAAGGGTCGATATTGCAATGTGTATTTTTTTTTTATAAATTATAATTATTTACATGAAAAAAAAATATACATGATGTTCAGAATTAAAAGTTGTCTATTGAATAATTGGGAAAAGACTTCCATGCATGGGAGTATCGGGTATGGCTCATATTTCAGAGGGTGATGAGGGTGTTTGTTGTTGGGATCAGCAGAAAGGTAATTGGGGTATAGGAGAAGCCGCCCCGGCAGGGGTTCCTGGGGACGGCGCCCCGAGTTCCGTGAGACTAGGTACTGTTGTGGGTCTTTAATTTATTATAATTTTCTTAGTAGTTTTAGCTTGAGCTTATGAATAGTTGCTGTTAGAGTTTTCTAATTCTATTTATATTTTTTTTGTAAACCGAGAGAATTGAAACTAGTGGTGGTGAGGTGAATATAATACAGATAAGTTAGATGTAGTCTATATTGGATGAATCAGGATAAATTACTGTGTCAATCTCTCTTCTCTTTTTTCTTTTCTGTTTTGTCGATTTTGTGCGGTTATGGATTTCGAACCATGAGTGTACAGACTTTGTACATGGTTTATACTCTCCACAATTTTGCTTTACTTGAAGACTCTCAAAGGAAGAAGTCCCCCTTATTGTTTTCTGTTGGTAATTGATTATTTCTCTTTTTTGTTTTTTGTTTTCCTGTGTTGCGTGGGCGTGTGATTACGCAGGTGAATTTGTTAGTACCGTGTAGAGGGAATAATGACCAAGGAGCCATTTTTTGGCAAATTTTTTATCCAAATACCACGCGAACAATATTTTTTACCAGACTGCCACATGTCATAATTCGCTATCTCTGGTAGCGAATTTCGTGGCCAATTATTTTGTGACATGTGGTTATATTGCAGATAAAATTCGCTATCACTAGTAGCGAATTATGACATGTCAGCTTTTTTCTGCAAAATATTTCAAGTGTCATAAAATCGTTGGCGAACGTAATTCGCTACCATTCATAGCGAATTATGCCTATGTGGCAGTTTGGTAAAAAACACTGTTCGCGTGATATTTGTGTAATTTTACCAAAAAATGATATTTTGGTCACTGTTCACCGTGTATAGCTCCTATACAGCAGTAAATGGAAGAAAAGGAAAAACGAGAGGCAGTGAGGGGATGCTGTGGCGATAGTAATTCACTTTTATAAAAATAAGTCTTCTTTTGGCATTAAAAAAAAGGTTTTATAAGAGTTATGTTGTAGGAAAAGTGATTGTGTAATGTTATAGAAATTCGTTTTACGTGTCGGAGTTTTTTTTTTTTGCTGCGGGTCCCACAAAATATTGTGTATAGGAAATTTTTTGTGATCATGTTAAATGATAGATGATAAACCCTAAAAGAAAATCACTTCAATAAAAGGATTAACAGTAAGTCTGTGGAGTAGCATTAGCATGGCTGTTGGATAAAAATATTAAGAGTAAAGTATTTTGGTTCCTCAAAAAAAATTAAAGGAGATATTTTAATCCAAACAACGTGGATCCGTGGTTCATTAGAAACTTAAAATAGATTCAATTAGTTCAAATCGTGGTTTTTCTGGAACTCAAATAGTTTCTCAAAAGGATTAACATGTCTATTTTAAATTTCAGAAGAATTAAATGTCAACTTTTTTCTTCTTCAAAGGGATTAAATTGTTTATAAAAAAAAAAGGGATTAAATTGGGCCCAAAATATTTATTGAGGATCCAAAAAGTATTTTACTCAAGTAATAATAAACAATTTCTTAAAATTTAGAGTAAATATCCTTTTGGGTTCTAAACAAAAAATATAGAATTTATTTCAATCCATTAGGGACTAATGTAAATCTTCTTTGGATTTTTGAGTGATAACAATTTCAAAAAACTAAAATTTTAAAAAAATCACAAGTCAACTTTTTTTTCATAAAAAATTAAAATGGATTCCTTATTTTTATTTATTTATTTAGGATTCCTTATTTTTTATCGAGGACAAAAGTATTTACTCTAAAATTTATAACCAATACAGTCACATACCAAAAAAAAAATTATTTTGAGTCAATTTGGTAATTTACTGATAGCGGGGTCTTGTTTCGTGATATTTGATATTTTAATTTTAAAGCGTGACATTTATGCAATTAAAATGTCAAAACATGGCATTTTGGTCTTTCCACCCTTAATTTAATTGGGCGGGGGATTGCATGCTGTGTTTAGATTAGTTTTTTTTTTTTCTTATAAACTCAAGCGAGATGTTTGTTTATCATAATTATAAAATATTTGAATTGAAATTTTTTTATTTGAAATATTGGGTCTTGTTAATTTTTTTCGGGCACAAAAGTAATTATGGGTATGTTCTTGTAAATGTCTCTCTCTCTTTTCCGGAAAATGTAATGGTCTCTATGAAAATTCAGAAGATTCCACATGAAAATCCATTTTGCTCACTAAAAAAAAATAAATATAAATCACTTCTAATAACTTAACCAAACAACTACAATTATCATTATTACGAAAATATATTTTAGATTGATATAATTGATTTAAAAAGAGAAAAAGTACATTGAGAATTTTTTTTTAGCTTCTCATCTTCTCTTTATAAGTAGAAGTTAGATCAAATAAATTTTTATAAAAACTCTTCGAATAAAAAATACTTTTTTATAACGAAGAAAAAATTAAAAATTAAAAGCTTCTATTAGAATTTTTTTAAGTTATATTAACTTTTTTCAAAATAAACAGTTTTTTAATAACTTTTAAATTAAATTTTTTATATAATCATTAAATAATTTTTTGTTTTATTTTTTAACTTTAACTTAAAAGTAAATTTTAATTAAAAACGGAAATCATATTCTTATGTTGCTGGAAAAAAAATTATTTTATGTCACCTATTATAACATAATATTTTAGGTAGTACATAGTTATAATATTAATTTTTTTTCTTTTCAAAAATTATTGGCTGACGTGAATTTTTTTTTTAATATCATAAATATATACTTTTTGAAATATATAATTATAATAGATTACATAAATTAACTTTTTTCCAACAATAAAAAAAAACCATTAAAAGAAAGAAAAGAAAAAGTTGTCACACGTACCGTAAGAAATCCATCAAACTCAGAAGTCTAAGTTAATGGATGGATAATACACAAGTCCACTTATTTGTGCTGAGAAACTTCACAAGACTTAATTAATTATTAATTAAATGGGGACGGTGAATATCGAATCCGTGACCCTAGAAATCTAATACCATATGAACAATTAATTCAACAAAAAACTTAAGCTAATGAATAAGATTTCATTAATGATTTTATATATTTGTGTAACCAAACTTGCACTCGTATATGTGGCTTTGCGAAGCAAGAATCTCCGTCCACTTAATACTTAATACCATTAATCTACAGTCTCTCTCTCTCTCTACAAAATTAGAAAAAACGAAAGAGAAGTGACAGTGATAACAAGAAGATTAGGGGGACCGAATTACCGAAAGATATTGACCAACCTCCCACTTCAAAACAGAAACTGGATAAGAAAGAAAAAACATCAGTCGCATGCAGCTGTTATTTTTTTTTTTTGTTGATCGGAAACTCAATTGATTTTGTTTGAACTCGAGAAGAAAGAAAATACAGCATCAGCAGGAGCTGTCTTCTGTTTTGTTTTTCTAATTTTCAGCATTGGATTATGGAAGAATCAACTAATTTAGTTAGAATTAGAGGAAAAAAAAATAAAAACTGCAGTAGTCTATGATAATTTCCTTCTCCTAATTCAATTCTGTTCTCCACAACTAATTGACGATTTATTTTCGCAAACTGTAACAAGGGTACATATATCTTTTTTTTTCTTTTTCTTTTTTTGGTGAAAACATATATCTTTTTTGATTTCCTAGATATTGGGTTGTTATGTTTGATTTTACTCTAGGCCTTGCTCTTCATCTTGTTACAAGTGTTGCTGTCCTCTTGCACGTGCATGTAGAACCTAAGGCGAATATATAAGGTAGGTGATGGTTACAATTTTTTAATGCTTACATAAATGTAAGCCCAATTCTTCAGCATATTATTTTATTTTATAAATTTTTGAAATTTTAAATGATAAATTAATATTTATTATTATTTTTTTTTTGAATTATAATGAGAATTGAACACTATACACACTATACTATACACAACCCACACAACTAAGCTAATCTTAGTTGTTAAATTAATATTTATTATTCACGTACACTAAGAGATAGGAGAAGACGATATTCAATTTTAAATCTTTTCAACTAATTACAAATGATTTTATGAGCTGACCTAACGAGACTCTCTCGTTATTCACTTTTTCAGGGTATGATATGACTCGGATTTGATATGCAATTAATAAATAATAAATAACGAAGCTGACATTAAATCAAAGAGCCAAGACCAGCTATTAGCATATTAATTTTATCGTAGAGCCAACCCTGTTTTTTGTCCTTTTGCATAGCTATAAAGTGTGAGACTGTGAGGAAGTTTTTATTCCACATAAATTGAGACTTGCTACATAACAACAAAATAAATAAATAAATATCATTTATCAAATCATCATAATCATGCGCACAAGCTTTCTTATACCACAAACTATGCGCACTAAAATACAAAGACACAGAGGACGGGGAGACTTAGACTTAAGTTATGCGCCTCCTGAAGTTCTGATTTGAACACAGGATTTGTCCCACATACGAACTTGGAGACAAGAATAATTTATATGTGGCTTGGTATAAACTGTATACACAATTTCTACAACATATCAAGAACAGTGTAAAATAAAAGGGACATCACACATTTACGTAAAAGTGTGGCATATGAATATTGTGAACCACTGAATTTGCCGACGACCAGAATGGAATTTTGGAGGGATTTGAATTAAATGCCGGCAATGCACTCAGGTGGGGTCACTGGGTACCTTGACTTATCTTGACAATAATCATAGATCACATGGTTCATACGAACCCACTTGTACCTTCTGTTTTCAATGGCATTAAGACCCTGATATGCAGCCCCTTCCCACCAGTTTTTTGGGTTTGAGGCACACCTAACAGGTCCTGGTACAGCGCATCCTTCAATCTCAAAGTCCTTGTAATAAGCATAGAATGGTGCTTTACTCCAATCAATTTTCTCTAAACCACCCCTTGTTGCCCAATTATCTGCTTCCCACAACGTTGAATACACACCCATGGCCTGCATCTTTGGGTATGGGATTCCCTTCCCTTCTTTGTTTTTGTATTCTCTGATGGGAAAATCATCAACGTAGAATCTGCATGTATATATACATATATATACACATTGCAAGACATTAACAAAATAAATTGGCAATTATTGTTGTTAGAGAGATATATAGAAGGTAGTCTAAGTTACATTCTCAATCTTGTCCGTTGATCTCACTTATATTTAAGGGCTCTAATTTTTTAGTAATATGAGCCATTGGATATGTAAAGAATCTTGGGATACACCACCCAAAAGCTAGCTCAAAGGGTGGGAGTGCCTAATGGCTTATAAATGGATCAATGGTCAAGATTGAGCGTAAGACTTCTAACTCTTACACCGGTATAAGAATATCATGCCCCTATATATAATATAAAATATTAAAAATCATCACTTAATTACCGGACTTTGATACCATATAAATAACCGATTCAACTTAAAAATTAAGTTTTTAAGTGACGGAGAATGGTTTGATATTATATCTGTATAACAATTGACTAAAAATTAAGTAATGCTGTTGTTGGTGATGCCTAAATTCTAATATACTTACACAATATGGTAATGGTTCCACAAAATTGTGTAAGTGTGGAAGTCCTTAGCAGGATCAAACCAGAGGTTAACCCTTTGTTCTCTGTTACCCTTTCCGTGAGCATAGATGTTTGTTTGAACTGTATAAGGTTGCCCACTACGGTTCCCCAAGAACTCAAAGTCCAGCTCATCACGAACAGAGTCAGTGTCAGAGTTCATCTACCACAAAACCATTAATTTATTTATATATAGTATTCGGGTCTGGAACTTCAGCAATTTTTAAACAAAGGGATGTGACAGAAATTTTCACTTACATAAAATGCAGTAACTGTACCAGCAGAGTCTCCGGGGATGAGTTTTAGCTTCATGCTAACACGGCCAAACATGTACTTAACCTTTGAAGCGAACCCACATCCTAAAACAAAAACAAAAACAAAAAAGTATTTAATTTGTGACATATAAAGAACCAATTCAACTCAAAAGCTTAAGCTGGTGGATGAAAGTTTTGTAATGGTTTTATATATCTCAACACGCTCCATCACACGAGAGCTATCGGGCTTGAAGGGTGGACAATGCACGGGCCCACCTACTTGTGCGATCAAAGAAATCCCAATTGAAAGAAAGTGGGCGGGGGACGGCGAGAATTGAACACTGGCTGAGATGTAATTCAACCCAAAACTTAAGCCAGTGGGTGAGAGCTTTTCAATGATTTTATATATTTCAATGTTGTAGATAGTTAACATGTGTATTAATTTATATTGAAGCATCTAAAACATAAGAGAGTTTTGGACATGTTACCGGAGCTTCGGTCTAGAGTGAGTTGGATTGTTTTTCCTTGATCAATTTGCTTGATGTGGGACTCAGACCACGTGACACGAAAATCTTGAAGAAAGGTGGCTGGTCGTCCCCAAACACATACAGAAGAAACAAGAACCCATAATAATAACACAAAATAGACACCAGCATTTCTACAAGGGTAAAAGATAGCCATGGTTATATACTTATATATGTAAGAACGTGTTAAAATGAAGAAATTTTTTTTGTTATGGAATGGAAGTGGAGGGAGTGTGTTATTTATAACAGGAGGTTTTGGTAAAGCAAAGGAAATTAATTAACATAGAGTTTAGTGCAGCATTTGAATGGAATACGTCACTAAAGACCTTAGCTTTCCATACAGCTAATGACTTGCCGTCATTAGGGCCTACCCAACAGTTTGTATTCTTTCTTGGCGCCTTTATTCTTCTGCTGCCTAAATCATTTTCTGAGCGTGTGCGTGTGTGTGTCCTACATATGCATATATAATAAATTGAATAAAAATAAACAGCATTCATGCGTGGATGGTACAAATTGCCAAACGCATATTCAATTATTTTCTTTCTTACTATGCTTACTCGGAATTACCATGGCTTGGATTCCAGATTTTGAATTTTTCATCGCTAAACATCAAAATTTGCATGATATATTCGAAACTAGAAATGCGCCATGAAATTATATTTTTAGTGATATTATTTCAACTAACCAAACACAACATTTCTTTAATTTTCATGGTATAGAGTAGTAAATCACTTTAAAACACGGAAGAAAATAATTGAAGGAAGGAACAATAATAAATATTAAGAACTTTAAGCTTTGCCGCGTATGGATACATTTCTTTAATTTTAAGAAATGTATCTATCAACTATCAATTTTGCAATCAATCCCCTTGTCTATATTAAAAAAGATCACAAGTAAATTCTATTAATTTTTTATTAGTTAATCTAGATTTCTCAATAAATAAAATCAATTAAACTAATAACATGTTTAGTTTTGATTAATTTTGAAAGAATGTTTTTTTAATACAAAATCAATTATAAGTTATTTTGAATGCAAAATAAGTCAATTCAAATTCACATAAAATCTATAAAAGAGAAAGATTTTTTTTTTCGTTTTTTGAGTGCTAAATATAAAGTCATTTATACATATATTCTAAATATTTGAAAAATTGTGCATATTTCATCTATTGAAATAGAAACAAAGATTTGTGTCCCCATGATGGTAGAGTGGCAGTACATGCAAAGAAAATGTGCAAGCTCAAATTCTGCAATGCATTTTGTCGCTTTTCTCCACCTCCCTCCTTCTGGGCCCCCACCTAGCCTTTCTCTGGACCCACCAATTAAATTAGAAAAGAAAGGCTTGTTATTAAAAAACCAAAATCTATCAAAATTAAAGTAATATATGTTGAGATAATTTTAAATTAAGAAAATGAAATGCTATTGGTCAAAAACTCAAAATTAAGGAAAGGATTTGTAGTTTTCTCCTCTTTTATATAAAAAGTTAAGTTAACGCACTCAGAAAATGTTAAATACCCTATATCCATATATAATTTTTTTTATAATGAGGAGGGATATTCCTACTACCAAGATTTTCTACTACCAAGTTACTACCTATCTAATCACCATTGGATCAACATTTTCTCTTTTTTCAAAAACTTTTTAACATTCTCTCTCTTTAATCCAATGGTGATTAGATAGGTAGTAAGTTGGTAGTAGAAAATTTTGATAGTAAGAATATCCCTCCTCTCTTATAATATGTCCACGTTCAAAATTTCACCAAAAAAAAGGCCTATAATGATAGGAAATTCAGTTCATCCCCAACACAGTCGTAGTATCACAAGATCCATCAGTTGCACTCTTCAAAGTCAATATCGTGTTGAGATGTTTAGTTGTATTCATACTAGTAATTATAATATCTCTTAAACTTCCATTCTATTATAGAAAGATTAAAAAAGGCTCAAACTTTTTGTACTGCTCCCAAAACAACATGATTAATTTGAGTTATATAATAAATGGTTTGACTTTTAACAAATAACAACCAGTTAACATTTAATTATTGATTTCGCTTATCACTTCAGTCCTAGTATCACTTTTGGAAATGGTTCAAAGCCTTAGTTCTCAACCCGTCCCGAATTAAATTAATTGCGTAACAATAACAATGAACGATTGAAAGATTTAAAAAAAAAAGAAAAAAAAAAAAAGTTCAGACATTGGTTTGGTATGAATTTAATTGCCCATTACTTGTGACAGGCCTAATAATGTTAATTATGAGCTTCCCTGGCCTCCTTAAATTTCCTTTGACAAATTTGAGGGTCCTGTAATTAAGACGATGCCAGCCATTAATTCATAATTATTTGAGCTATGTATTCATCTATGTAGCGTAGACAGCTTGAGAGAAGTTGATTGATCACGAACGGTACGATTGGCAGCTATACCTCCATCGTGGGACCTACTCATTGGTCGAAGTCATTGCTTAGATTTCGATCATGCAAAATATTCAGAGTATTAACTCGTACATTTTTTTATCAAAAACAAAAATTTGTTTTTTTTTTAATTATTTTAGACAATTTTATCTAATATTCACTTAAACGATATCATTTTTGGACAGAAATTATGGTATATTTATAATTTTAATTTATTTTAAAATTATAATAACTTTTATCATTCTAATTTTTTAACCTTAAAACGATGTCGTTTCTGTAAACATTAAATAAAATTATTTAAAGTAACATTAGATATTTTTTTTCAAAAAAAAAAATCAAAAGAGTGGGTCACCGACATATGTGAATTAAATGATGATAATTCAGTTGGGACATAGAAGCTAAGTATGTAAGGGTGAGAGCATGTATTCGATCCTTCTCAATATCATCTTTGGGAGAGATTTAAAGCTTTGACTCTGACTCTGAATTAGTCCCAAACATGATTATCTTCCAAGAAAGATACTTACGGCTTATTAAAAAAATAAAAATTTTACACTAGTTCGACTTTTATAATATTTTTTTCCATATCTCTTATTTTTTTCTTTTTTAACAAAGGAGTAGCTACTTCTTCATTGACCCAAAATATGCTCTCGATCATGATGCCAATTATCGGGATGTGGTTTTTTGACCCTTATGACCCTTAATTATTAATTAATTATCAATTTAACCCTCATTTGAAACTAATTCGAAAATTTAACCCCCAAAAACATAACATCAATCTGCTCCTGTTTGACCGTTGACCACTAAGCCTACCCGGGTATACCCCTCCCTACCCGGGTATTTTTTGAAAACTTTTACCTACCCGGGTAGAGAGGGGTGTACCCGGGTAGTGTTCTTCGAATCTGGATTTTGCTTGAATCATTTACCCGGGTATGGAGGGCTGTACTCGGGTAAATGTCGACCAGAAACCCCAATATCAATGGGTTTCGGTCATTGTTGCGAGATTTAGGTTTTTTTACCCCCCAAATCTCTCTCCTTTAAGCTCTCTATTCCGAAAAATCACACATATATTTCATCTCATCCTTCCAGAAAGCTTAATCTTTGTAGGACATTGAGATTACGCCTCCACACTCGCATTTTGTGCTCAAAAATCCGAACCAACCTCCAAACCCAAAACCTAGACCTAATTTTCGTGTGAAATATGAGTTCAAGTCCAAACATGGTTCCTATAGTTATTTACTACAATGGAAGACATTTTGAAGGTCCGAACTGTGTCCGATTTGAAGGAAAAACAAAAACGATGAAAATCAAAGAGGACACTACATGCAATAAACTAAAGGAGAGAATTCTCCAAAAAATGGGGTTAGAAGGCATCCATTCCATCCACCGTATGATAGCCAGGTTAGAGACTGCAGTGGATATGGATACAATATACTACATTGGTAACGATATCAATGATGATGAAGATGTGGAGTTCGTCACAGATGCGTATGTTGGATGGAAAGTATTAAAATATATTGAGGTTTATGTTGAAGTTTATGCTGGTCAGTTTTCATCTTTACCGGTGCATGCAACCACTACCGCACACTGTACTGGTCAAGAAGACACAGTTGTACGATCTTCCGCACCTCCTCAGGTAGCATTGGATGAGGATGAAAAGGATGAAGATGAGGACTATGTGGACAGCGAAGATGAGGGAGAACCTGAAAGTGAAATTCCTCCAGGTGATTCGTCAGACACTGACGTAGACGAAAATTTTGACGCTAACACGAGCGCGGTAAGTTTGGGTACCCCAGCCTTGTCACCACTGCATGTTGACCCAGCCTTGTCACCACTTCATGTTGACCCAGTCAGTAGTGGTAAGTTTATAAATTGTGACATTTGCTTTAGACAATTTATTATTTGTGGTGATATTCATTCAGACAAATGAGAGTTGATCTTTAGATGTAGGGACAGCGGTGGAGCCTTTTTGGAATGAAAGCCAACATTATTCATTCATTAATTGGGCGCACCCTAATGACGAGTTGGAAATCCTATATGGGGATGATGACTTGCATGGAGGTTGGAAGTTAGGAGATCCATTATTCGTGCAACAAGAATTTGGTTCCAAACCTGAAATGCAACATGCTGTGAGGATACATTGTATGAAGGGGCGCAGGACACCCATAGTTGAAAAAAATGACGAGTTAAGATTTGTTATGAAGTGTAAAAACCATGCTGACGGTTGTCCCTGGTATATGAGGGCAATTAAGCCGAAGAAGGGAGCTAATTGGGTGGTCCGTAAATAGGGTCAAGGACACACATGCCTAATTAAGCAAAATCCCAGATTCGAAGGGTACAGCCTATCATCGACATTTACCCGGGTACAGCCCTCCCTACCCGGGTAAATGATTCAAGCAAAATCCCCGATTCGAAGAACACTACCCGGGTACACCCCTCTCTACCCGGGTAGGTAAAAATTTTCAAAAAATACCCGGGTAGGAAGGGGTGTACTTAGGTAGGCTTGGTGGTCAACGGTCAAACATGGGCAGATTGATGTTATGTTTTGGGGGGTTAAATTTTCGAATTAGTTTCAATTGAGGGTCAAATTGATAATTAATTAATAATTAAGGGTCAAAAAGCCATCGGGATGTAACACACTAATTCAAATAATAAATAAGATTTTATTCATTCCTAATTTGTAATAAATTAAGAATACGATATATTTTAAATTGGAATAATGATTAAATTATTTTAAACTATTAGTACCACCACATAAAAATAAAATAACGTTAAAATAATATGAAATATATGTATCATTTAAAAATATGTAAAGTTGTGTCATTTTAAGTGAGAGGAAAATATAGATAAAAGAAGAGAGAGAAGACAAAATATATAAAGGTGTGGGTCCCACCACTTTGTGAGAATTAAACAGCATAAGTTGTGTCATTTAAAAGGACAAACAATTTTCCCTACAACAATTATTTTATTTTATAAATAAAAACTAATCATATACTTTTGTGTCAAATTTGAATTTGTTCTTACTTTATTTTTTATTGCCATCATAAATAGGGACAGACTTAGGGAAAGGCAATGATGGGTAGCTGTCCCTTCTTAAATTTTATTTTTTTATTATTATATGTATAAAATAATATATTTTAGTAATAATATACTAATAGTATTAATAATTAGCCTTTTCTCAAAAATATTTTTAATATTATTTTTTTGGTAAAATATTTTTAATATTATTATAACTTTGATATTTTATTTTTGCTTCTATCCATGATTGTTAAAATCTCGATTTATCAGTACGATTCTACATTTTTATGATTTTTTTATCAAAGCAAATTTACTAATATTCCAAACGTTTTTATGTTTTTTTTACATTATAATTTTACGTTTTATAATTTTTTAATCTCCTTTAAATTTTACTTAAGATCTCAATTTTTAACAACATTGCTTCTATCATAACAAAACTCTTAGTCTGCCATTAATCATAAATATACAACCTATTTTGAATTCTCCATTAGGCAGTTAAGTCAGCAACAGTAATATTAATATCAATACACTTTTATTATAAATTAGTTATGATACGTGGCAAATGAACCAAAAATAAATAATATGAAAAGATTGAGGAAAGAAAATAAGAGAGAATTACAATTTTACAAATAATAAAATAAATGAATGGCAAAGTCATTTTTTATATTGCCAGAAAGGAAAAATATTTGCAGCAACCAATTACAATTGCCTTACTGGTGAAATATAATTATCATTTTAAAAAATTTCTTTATCTTCAAAAAGTTGTCTATTTATTGACGTGACAGATTTTTTTTTAATATTATAATTATGTTTTACCGATTAAATATAGTTGAAATTAATGGCCGCGGAGAAATTTTTTTTTTAACAACAGAAGTTGGTGACCGGAAATGAATAGACGTAAATTAAAATACTAACACTTTCGAAATTTTTACTCAGGCTAATTAGTGGTCGTGGAAGTAAATTGTAATCGCAATCAAATTTGACCTACAATTTCATTGTTTGGGTTGGCTCTTTGAGAAAAAAAAAAATTTAATTTTTTTTGAAATATATATATATGGGTCAGGATCATTTTACACCAGTGTAAGTTACATTCTTAATCTTGTCCGTTAATCCCATTTATATCTAAGGGCTCAAGTTTTTTAGTAATGTGAGCCATTGGATACAAGTGGATCAATGGTAAAGATTGAGTGTAAGAGAAGAAATATCTTGGCCCTATATATATATATATATATATATATATAGAGAGAGAGAGGGTATATGATGACATTAACAAGTAAGCGCAAAATCTGGTGGGGCTGTCCAAATATGAAATAGCAAATACAAGTGCAGAGTGCAGTGCGAAGCACTAATTGTAGCCAAAACACAGTACACAAGTTGCCTTCTTTGTGGGTAAAAAGAAAATGAATGTCATAGTCTCTATAAAATAAGGCAAGTAGGCAACTATGTATAGCTTTATGGCTAAGCCTTTCAAAAAGCAGTAATGCTTCTTATACACAATTCTTTATTCTTAGTAAAATGTTTTATGTGTTTTATAATTTTCATTTAACACGAGAATTGCAATCTTCCTACACACCCTTCGATTTCCATGCTGATGTGGGTCATATATATAATTTTTTCTAACATATGGGTTTCACATGTTTTTTATCTCTACAACATTAGATTTCAATTCTCATGTTACATAAGAATTATAAAACCCATGTTTTATTAGCTTATATCCAAAGAAAATTGTAAATAAAAATCGCTCGATTGAGACTGCAGGTCATACAATTCGTTTCCAGACCATAGACGATCCAGCTTCGACTAACGATGAGGAATTCAAATAGTTTATACAAAATTATATATTTAAATGCTCATGAAATCTCATTGACCAAGTAAGTTCAATTTACTTGAATCTTACTGATTAGTTGACGCTTCGTCTGCGTATTCATAGTAATTGCTTCTTCTTTTTTTGGAGAAAAATTCGTAGTAAATACAAAAGAATAATATTTACTTTCATATTATGCCGAAATACCCTAATAAGCTCAACATCACGCTATATTAAAAATAGAAAGCAATTGTAAAAAAAAAAAAATACAAAGCAATAGAAATGTATATTTTGAGTCGGGCAATATTTATACAAAAAATTCATATAACTTCTCATTACTATTTCTTTTTTCATTAAGTCAAAATTAAAGTAACAATTTTCAGTTAAGGATTTTTATTATAATTGATTTAATTTTAATTTAATCATAAGATAAATGATTGTGAGAAGTTGAAGGAAAAAAGTTATATGTATAATCTTTTTCTATGAAAATTATAAAATTAAATAAAAATAAATAGAAAATGTGTAGTAGTTATTAATTTAAAAAAAAAATTGTTTTTTTTTTCTTTTTAGATTTTATAATACTTTTATATTTAGCAAACAATATTAAAAAATTAAGTAAGGATAATTTTTAAATATTTTTTATATGATTGCGAGAAGTTGAAGGAAAAAAGTTATACGCATAATCTTTTTCTATGAAAATTATAAAATTAAATATAAAATAAAAATAAATAGAAAATGTGTAGCAGTTATTAATTTAAAAAATTGTTTTTTTTCCTTTTTAGATTTTATAATACTTTTATATTTATCAAACAATATTACGAATTAAGTAAGGATAATTTTTAATTATTTTTTTTATATTTTACCTCTCTGTTATTATTAATAACAAATATAAAATCATCTTACGCAAGAGTAGTTATTGAAATAGCAGATGTGTTAATCATGTAAATTAAAAAACGAAAAAAAATGTATTTGTTTGTGTTAAGTTTACGTTGGTAAACATAGAAGAGAAGAATTTTGGAAAGAGTGAGATAAGGGGCAGAGAGACAGAGACTGTAGTGGACAACATACAGGCTACAGCCATCAACAACAGCTCTGATCACGAAACACTGAGAACGACACATACATGTATTTTCACTCCATCATTGTTTAGAGTATGAAACGAGCGAGTCATCAATTGAGCTAACCACAACATTAAGCTTGCTGTGTCCAACGTGTTTGTAATAATATAAAAGTTAAATAAAGAGGAAAAAAAATTAGAGCTCCCGTTAAAGGTGTTAAAATAGACTGAAGTCCATGCATCAATATGCAAATCTTATATTAGGAAAATTGTTTATTTTTTAATTGACACAACTTATATCATTTCACTCTCACAAAGAGGAGGAACCCACATCTTTATTTTTATTTTTGTCAACTCTCTTTCTTCCTTTATCTATTCATTTCTCTCTCTTAAAATGACACAACTTTACACCCTTTAAAATGATACACACTTTACCCATCTTATAACTTATTAAGGTGTTTTAATGGTATGGTCTTTTTAAGCCCTAATCCCCAAAACTCTATGATTTATCTCTGGGCCAAGCTTTTTCTTTTTTCCAAGATTTTTTAATTTGAAAAGATAAAAAATATATATAAATTTAAATATTTATAGATATCAAAAATAAAGTATAACATAAGTAAAATTAAATTTTTCAACAATGTTACAGCACAAGATTTCACCTGTGACTAAAAGCATGACTAGCTTATGCTCTGACCCAAGTAGCACTGGACATATGCTGTAGAGTTTTTAATTTTTTTTTTCTAGCTCAAAAACAAATATATTAATCCCTAAAATTATTACTATAGTAAAGAATGTTGAGAAAAGCTACAGAACAACAAATTGTTGAGAAAATAAAATATAATTTATAAAGAATCAATTCAGCCAAAATCTTAAGATATTAGATAAAAGTATTTTTAATGATTTATATAATTTCAAACATATCCACTCACGAAATAACTATTTGGGCTTAAAATGTGAATATTGCACAGACCCAAATTTTTTGTTTACCTTGTACTTATTTAATTTCATTAGAAAATAAGGGAGATGAGAATTGTACTCATGACTTTGTGATTTGAAGCTTTAATACCAAATCGCTTAAACCCAAAATCTTAAAACATTGGATAATGAAATTTTAATGATTTATATTATTCTCAAACATAGTTACAATATAATTTTCATACTTTTGTAGACACCCATCTTCATAGCGTTTCTTGTTAAAACTCCCCATATTCAAATGTTATAATTATGTCTATGGTTGAAATCATTATGATAATTTTCTTTTGTTAACTACAGTGCTGCTCTATTTTCTTCTGCTCATATACCATTTTTTTCTCCTGTCTATTTAGTTTTCTATTATGTTTATGAGAATGAAATTTTCTCTACTTACATAAATTGAAGTTGCTGTTTTCCTTTTATACGTATTTCTTGTTCTTCCCTTCCTCACGAGACCGTTTAAAATCCACCCGTATTCGCCAGGGTCAGTTCAAAACCCAACCCATTACGAGACAGGGCAGGTGCAGAGTTGGAGATAACTCATCCTGTTTCACCCTACACTCTTCATTTAAATTGTATTTTTAGTTTAATTACTATTCATTAATTTAATATTTATTTTGAACATAGTTTTCGTTTATATATACGAAATGTATATTAATTATTAAATGTTGACTGATTATTGCATAAAATATAATAAAACAGGACAAGGCAGGTCAATTACATATTTTAATATTCTCTAGCTAAACCAGGTCGACCTCATCCACCGACGTATTACATCCGATCTTATTTGCTGGATTTTGCAGGTGGAGAAGTGGAAATTAATGTCTTAATCTAAACCAGTTCTCAACTAATCAATTATTAAGGTCAATTTATATGATATGGTTTTTTTTTTATTTCTTTTCCGAATAAACTGCTTATTGATTGTGTACAAAAGTAAATGGCAAACTCCAATCGCCTAATTACAATTTTATTAAGAGAAAATAAAGAAGCTGACAATAATTTTGTTTTCGTTTAGGATAAAGCACGGTAATCATATGATACACAAATATCTTATGAAATCTATGTTTATTTTTATGGCTTTTGTCGGAACGTGGAATCTGCTGGACTTCACTCGTCGACAAAAAATTTGGTTTATCTTAGATTCTTAGTAGACTTGCACCACCACTGATTATACATTAACCTTTTCAAAATGCATGACTTTTTAAGGATAATGACCAATCAAAAATAATCTTGGGAAATGCAAATCAAAATCGAATCTTGGACTGGCTTGGTTCTAATTTACTCCAATTAGATGTTAACAATCTTGTCCATTTTGGAATCTTTGTCCTTCAAATTAGTTTGTCTTAGTAAGTTATGTAAGAATTTGGTGAAGATAATAGGGTATAGAACATGTTTTAATGGTGAAATCGACCTTTGAGAGTATTTTGGCCTTGAATTCTCCTTCCTCTCGGTCTAGAAGCAGATGATAAATTCCCCATTTATTCCCTGTTTGATGAAGATAATTTAGCCCTGTTGATTGACTTCATCATGGGTTAGGCTCGAATATCAGACTTTCCAACTTGGTTTAATTGTTTTCTACACACATAAGAATAAAAATAAAAACAGAGATATATAGTCTCATATTGATTGGATGAACAACTAATGTGGTCTTTATAAGACCTTGGGCACTCCTATCCTTTGAGCTAGCTTTTGGGGTGGTGTATCCCAAGGTTCTTTACATGGTATTAGAGCCTCGTCGTCTCCCACTTTTTCTTGTAGACTCTCTTAGCACAGGTAGATCGGACCTGTTGCATCATCCACTATTCAGGCCAAGTTGGGGATGTGCAATAGAGATAGAAAAAAAAAGTTAAACACAATTTTTGTGTGTGTCAACTGCAGGGGAAAACACTTCTACAGCAATAGAAGAAGTATTTTTCCCTTATATTAAAGTCTAATTACATCTCTTAACTCAATAATTGCAAGTATAAGTGTACAAGTTCACTGTTATTCTAATTTCCCAATCAATTATGCGAACTTGATCTTATGGACTTGTTTGAAATGAGTTTTCAAAACCAATTTTTTGAATTTTAGAATAAAAAAACCTGTTTTGTAAAAAAAAAAAAATAATAACTATTTTTAGAATCAAAATTAGAGAACATGTCTAGGTTATTTTTATTTTTTGTTTTGGTTTTGTGACTTAAAAAAAATAGAAAATAATTATTTCCATAAATATTCTATAAAACAATTTTAAAAACATAAAAATCAGAATACAATCAAATAGGCCGTATATTTTTTGTTTTCGCAGTAAATTGGAACCTGCTTTTGTCATATGGGTAGGAACTATTGGATTTATGCGGAAGTGATTAGGACCTAGTACATTGGTATGCTTACCGAATCATCCTCGTTTCACGATTACCTCTTGGTGCGCAGATCTCGTGTAGAATCTTCCCTTATGTGATTCCTCTTCACGAACTGCTCACCTCAGCGCCGCAGCACGAACAAATCCCTTGATGCTGGACTGTGGCAGATCTTCCAGACTATGACTCAAGGGGAAATGGGAAGTGTGTGGGCACTTTCTCACTTTCAGGGAGATGACCTTACCTCAACCTCTGCAACCACCAGAGTGAAAACACTCATCTTTTGGCGGATGACTATAAGCGGAGTATATATACGGGTTCCAAGAAACCTTAACCCTAATCAGAATGGGCCTAAGGCTTCTTGGGCTCTTCTTACCCACTAAGCCTTATTGGACTTTAGTAAAAGAGCAAAACCCAATAATATAGATGAAAATTGTCCAAGTCCCAAATTTGCTAGTAGAGGTACCATATTCTGCTGTTGTATGGTGAATTCTGGTATTTAAAATTCTTGCAGAACGTAACAATGAGGTACAGTACCTAATTTATGCATATGGATGAGGATGTTTGCATTTGTCATTTAAGATACAAAAAAGTTTCCTACCCACATAATATTTTGTGGGACCCACACTTTTTTGAAACAAAAAAAAAATTAAGACACCCAAAATAAATCTCTATAACATTACACAATCACTTTTCTTAAAACATAATTCTCCACGGATGAGATCAATTTGAGACCGGTGTTGTGTCAATATCAGCCATACCCTTGAGTGTCATGCGGTGTAGTTTTTGGGAATTCCTATTGGCTTAAAATGCATGGATTACTTTAATACAGAGCCAGCGCCCCTCACCATATTGAGAATTTGTAACGGATTAAGATTCCCTCCTTTCCTTTTCTCATAATGCACAGAATTAGCAAATAGACCCCATTTGAAATATAATCATTGAGGTTGATGGCTCTTGAAGCGACATCATACCCAAAATAATAATAATTGAAGGGCCTAGATTAATTTCTGGATACTGAGCTACTGTTTATCACTTGTAGCATATGACTTTTCCATTAAGATGTAAACGTATAGACATGAACTGGCCACATGTTACCCGGATAAGAAGGTTCTCAACCCATTGGTATATCCATGCATAATAATTATGAAATAGCTAGCAGCTTAATGTGATTACACTAAATGATGTTATCCTAAAGTGAGTGGATATTAAAGCTTATCGACCATACATTATATATATAACAGCTGCAAGATAATGAAACTTCGTTGTTTTTCTCTTAATTTGGTGTGCATGCGGTAACCACCTCATGTTATGGATACATAAACTCCTTTATTTGGATTTGAGTCGCTTCATGTTCCTCATGGATGTCAGCTAGCACCCTCCCTAGCTACGTGAGATTTGTTAATAGAAATTTATAAAAAAACAAATAAATAAATAAATGCATGTAGCTCAGTTGGCGTAAGGGAATTGAGCAGACGGAGGTGAGAGCATGTGTTTGATGTATCATTTTTGGAAGAGATTTAAAACCTTAATCTTTGGACCTGACCTGAATCGGGGGCGGGAGATTTGTTGATAGAAATTTATAAAAAAAAAAAATTATGGTAGCTTAGTTCGGGTCAGGGAACTAACTGAGTAAGTGGGGATAAAAGCATGTGTTCAATCATCCCTAATACCGTCTTTGGGAGAGATTTAAAACCTTAATCTCGGACCCGGAAAAGTCGAGAATCGATAAACCAATTGGAATATCTCAAAAAAAAAACAAAAAATTATGCTATAGACGAATAGCTTTAACTTTTGGTCTAAATTGTTAAATCCAATAAGTGAGCTTAGTTTATTAATATGATTTTCGAGAAGCCACCGACAGCTAATAAGGTGTTGGGAGCAGAATTGCTAGTTTTAAGTAACATCTTGTCTCAGCAATAATGTTAAGTGAGTCAGTAAACTATAGATTTAATTTCAAATAAAGAACGGATTGCTAGAGGCAAACGCTGGAGGAAGGTTACTAGTTGGTGGTTATTGATGGATGTAGCCTGAATTAAATCAAAATGTAGTGCTTATTGATGGATTTAATTAAGTAAAAAAAAATAAAAAGTTGCACCAATACTATTGGCTATATAGCTAAGCACTACACAAAATTAAGGGATCACCATCAATAAAAAGTTGCACCAATACTATTGGCTATACTTAGACGGTCATCAACACCATACTTAAGAAGTCTGTGAGAGAGGAAGCATGTTTTGACATATGTTATGTATTTGTAGGATTGTCATTCCTTTCAATTTGTTAAATTATGATGAACTCAAGAAGATGTGTAAATCTATTTCAATACATGGATTGGGTGTTAAGCCACCATTGTATTATGAGTGTAGAGTAAAATATTTGAAGCAATATTATGGTATGACAATGGAAACTCTTGAAGAGCACATGGTTGAATAGAAGAAATCTGGATGCACAATAATAATGAGTGATGGGTGGACAAGTAAAAGAAGAAGAAGAATTATAATTTTTTGTGTGAATAACTCTATAGGAATCGTGTTCTTTAAGTCCATTTATGCCTCTCCCATCACGAAAATAACTGACAAAATTTTTAAGATGATTGATAAAGTGATTGAGGAGGTTAGTGAAGAAAATTGATCCAAGTTGTGACAGATAATGCTACAAATTATAAAGCTGCTAAAGAGTTGTTGATGGAGAAAATAAAAAGGTTGTATTGGACACCTTGTACAGCACATTGCATTGACTTGATGTTGGAGGATTTAGAAAAAAAGATACCGATTTATCAAGAAACAATCCCCAAGGAAAAAAGATCACAATTTATATATATTCAAGGACTTTTCTAATTACTTTATTGCAAAGCTTCACCAAAGGTAAAGATTTCATAAGACTCGCCATGACTCATTTTGCCAGATCTTACTTGACTCTAGGATGCCTTTATGAGAACAAACTTCCACCGATGAGAATGTTCAACTTCGATGAATGGAATTGTAGTCGATTTGCAAAGTCAAGGGATGAAAAACATATTGAAAATGTGATTATGGACAAAGAGTTTTGGAAAAACATTATCATTTGCTTGAACAGCTCTCTTCCTTTGATGAAAGTGCTTCGGTTAGTTGATTTAGATGAGAAAGCAGCCATGGGATTCATTTATGAGGAGATGGATCACGCTAAAGAAAATTTGTTTCAAGAAGCCTTCAATTTTTTATTTCAATACTATTTATTTTTATCATTATTTAGTTACAAGCTTATGTGGGACGTCATTGATGTAAGATGGGATAAACAACTCCATAGCCTTTTTGCATGCTCGAGGCTATTTCCTTATTCCCAAACTTCATTATTCTCCTTTATTTAAAGTTGATCTTGAAGTAAAAATTGGACTATATGATTGTGCACAAAGGATGGAGGGGACTCTTAATGGTGCAAGTGTGATTGATGAGCAACTTGAATAATTCAAGTATTGGCGAGGTTTGTTAGGGTGTCTATTAGCAAAGAAAGGAGTTGAGTTCAAAAGTCCAGCAGCATGGTGAGAATCTTATGGGGATGAAGTTTCAGAGCTCCATAAATTTGCTAATCATGTGCTAAGCTTGACATGCAGTTCCTCTGGGTGTGAGCGAAATTGAAGTCTCTTTGAGATGGTATAATTTGATTAATTTTAATAACTATCTTTCTAAGTATGAATTATATTTCATCTCAAACATGAAACATATGATAAGAATTATATATTAATCGATATAAGTTATTTTACATGCATATATATGGTTGAATATAAATTTGTATCTTATGTAGTAGGATCTTATAATGTGTGTCGATCCCATGATTTAGGATCCTCTTGCCCTTTACCGATCTTGTAAAAATAAAAATAAAAATTATAACTGTTTTTTTGTTTTTAGAATTAAATTTAGAGAACATGTTTAAATTTTTTTTTTCTTCGTATTTTGACTTTTAACTTTCAAAATACAAAAAATACATGTTTACATTATTATTCTACAAAATAGTTTTAAGAAAAAAAAAAATCAAAAAACAATCAAACATACCTAAGCAACAGCAGTTCTTTCTAGTTTTGTTCCTTAGCCCCTGGTTTTTGCTGTAATAGGACCCCTACACGGGGATTCCATCATAAAGTGGGTTATTTTCTTGTCAAAATGAAGAGGAATTGTTTGGACTTAAAGGTCTTGGACTACACATTATGGGTCAAGAATCCTGCATGGTATGATATGTATTGGGCCATTTCTGTCTTGTCTTAAACGAGTTGTCTAGCTAGGTTCATTCCTTTATCTGGGGCATCTAGCAATGCAAAAGGCAACGGTACTTATACTTGATTTGGGCTCAAACCCAAAGAGTCGAGCGTGAAGAATTTAAAGCACATTGATTAATGATTAATCATAGAATGGTTCAGACCTTACTAGGCTCAAATTTTATCCAATCCACCCCTACACCTTAAAAGAGTTTAATTTTAATGAAAAATTATTCTCATATTATTTAATAAATTTTATAACATATAGAATGTAAAATTTATTAAAATTTATGACGACACTTCATTACATAACAGTAAAAAAAAATTCTTATTATATTGACAATGCATTTAGATTAATTATATTCTATTAAATTAGAATAAGCTTACATAGTATTCACTGTGTAGTTTATGGAGTCTGAAATAAGATTGACAGTGGCGCTGGGTTTAGAGTTTGGGTTATGTTATCTGCAGATATCACAAAACTCACAATTGTCACATATCATAAGCTTGACATTCTTTTATACAACTTAAGTCCCTTTGTTTATTGTGTGGAAGAGATCTTTTGAAAACAAAAAAAAGAGTGAAGAATGTGAGATTTATGTGCATGTTATCATCTTCAGTCAATTATCCTACATTTTCATTAGAAAAATGGACAAAATGACAAAAGAAAATACAATTGAGGGAAAGATGTTATATAAATAGGGGCTTTATAATTCCCGTATTGCATAAGAAAGAAATTCTTATGTCATAGAGATAAAAAATATGTGAGACCCATATATTAGAAAAAACCATGTGTCTTATATCAGCACGAAAATCAAAAAATGTGTAAAAAAATTTTAATTGTCATATAACATGAGAATTATAAAATCTATATAAATATCGTTACGTGACTGTGCCACATTATTTAGTCACAACCGGGGCATGCATTTCAGAAATGTGAACCAGATATCATACTATCAGATTTACCAAACGCTAACCAGAAACAGAAGCGTGATTGCCATTATATCATGTGACTGCAAAATGATAGATTGAAAAGATAATACCTTAATATTGAGCGAGATATATCTTTTCTCAGATGGATGTAGAGAGAGAAAGATGTGGCGTGATAAGGTGGGACTGCAAGGTTCGCATACTACAAGAAACACAAAAAAAAAGTACAACACCCCATTCCCACTATATATTAAAATCCAAATTAAATAAAAAAAGAAAGAAAAAAAGTGTATCTCATTTTCAAGGAGGTAAAGTTATGTCATTTTAAGAAAAAAATAGATAAATAAAGAAGGAGAGAGTAGACAAAAAAAATAAAGATGTGGGTCTCACCTCTTTGTTAGAGTAAAAGGACATAAATTGTGTCATTTAAAAAGATAAATATTTTCCCAAAAAAAAATATGAACCAAACACAATATTATATATCTGCTATGTTTTTCTCATGTTATGTGAGATAAATTATTTCATATAGAAATATAATTAAGTAGATTTCACAATTAAAAAACAAAGAAAAGAAAAAGAAATATTGACTCCGGGTGTGTAACATGAAATAAGCTTTTTTCATGTAAGAGGACAAAAATATTTCTCATTATATATAGGAAAAATGTGCATTATTTCAAAGGATGTAAAATTATGTCACTTTTCGTGAAAGAAATAGATAGATAAAAGAGGAAAGAGAATGAACAAAAAAATGTAAAGATGTGAGTTTCACCTCTCTTTATGAGAGAGTAAAATGATATAACTTATATCATTTAAAAGGACAAACATTTTTTTCTTTATATTTATACTAGTATACATATATATAAGAAGGGAAAAGTAAATCTCATGAAGAATTTAAATATCATGTTATAGATACATCAAGTGTGGGACTCACTTATTAATATAAAAAATAAAAAAATGAATGTCACATCTTTTATGGTGTGTGTAGGAAGAGTTTATTTTTGGTGTAATATCAGAAAAAAACCCATATAAGAAATGAAGAACCCAAAATCCACAGCTGTAAATGCATGTCCGTTAGTGAGAACATGTCCCTCACATCTGGTGAAATTTGTGGCGTTTTGCTGTTTCTGTTCCTATTTGTCTTTCATATCATCTGCTTGTGGCTCTCAGGTTTATGATGCTTCTTCTTTCCAACAATTATTATATAAATCTTGGTTTGTTGTATGAGGTAGGGGCTCGTCAACCGAAGGAGAAGTGTTTCCCTTTTCGGGGTTCCTTCTTTTCTTGCACCTCTGCATTTTTCTCATTTGTCTTTCCATGTTCCATCACTTCAACATTAACAAATCTTAGCAATATATATTACTTGCAAGTTGCTATGGTGTCATTCAGTTACTGATTCTCCAATTCCTCAGTTACTAAATCCTCTTTGTCTTATATTTAGTCTCTTCCTCCTCCTTTCTCTCTCCCTCCCTCTCTTTTTATATCTCTCTCCCTATAATTTGAACCAAATTTCATATTCTTTTGCTTGAGTTCTCTCTCATTCTATCACCTTCCCACGCTACACAAGAGTTCTCCTTAAAATGGGGTTTGATGTCATTTGTGGTCAAAGACTATACTTCATTTGCATTTCTCTTTTCTTTCTGATAATTTCAAACTGGATCCAGCAAGGTTTAGTTACTGAAGGTAAATGAGCAATTTTTTAAAGCTGATAACTAAATAGAAAGTTAGAAACCAGCACGAACTAACATTGATATCTTCTCTATGTTCTATAACAGGTAGAAAGACTCTCAAACAAAGTGGTTTTGACCAGGTAAATTTTAGCTTCCCTGTAAAATATGTTGTTCCTGCCTCTGTTGAATAACATGAGTAAGAAAAGAAAACACTGATTTTATGTTGAATCATGATTATTTGTGCAGAATATACGTGAGGATAAGACAATACTGAGGGCACGAATAGGATCAAGGCCACCAAAATGTGAAAGAAGGTGTAGGTCATGTGGACACTGTGAAGCTATTCAGGTACCTACAAACCCCCAAGTAAAGAACGGAAAGATAAACTCTTCAAAGTTCTCTGCAGTTGCTTATGCAAGGCGAAATGACGATTCCAACTACAAGCCCATGAGTTGGAAGTGCAAATGTGGGAACCTCATTTTCAACCCCTGAATCCAGTTGTACCACAATTTTTTTTTTCTTTTTAATATAATCAAGGATACCAATTTTTCAATTCTGTAAATGATGAATATACACTTTTGAGTGATTCTTTCTTTTTCTTTTTTTTGAAGCCTTTTTTTTTCTTACCTCTTAATCTCCTCACTGAATAACAAGCTTTTATCTAATGTATGTTGTTGTATTTACTTCATAGTCCCCCAGATGCTGTCCTTTATAGCTTTTATCTTTTATGTTATCACTTGCAGTCTGGTATTTGAGTGCTTGTGCTTCTGTTGTTCTGAACACTAAACAGATAGTTGGCAGCTTTCAATCTTTTTAAGGGTTGTTTTTAAGTTATCAACTTGCATAGAGCAACATGGTTGCTTTATTCTGTTCATCATTTCTATAATTTTGGGTGCTTTAGAAATGCAAGAGGGGAGAGATGACTGAAGATTTCTCTCATTCTTATTTCTTTGTCTGAATACAAAATAAAAGAATAATAATATTAAGGGGTTTGATTTTCTCATGTTACATGATAATCAATTTTCATGCTGTGATTCAATTGGTGGTGGATTCCACGTTTATTTAAAAAAAAAAATTTGCACACAAATCGAAGGGTCATAAATATGAGAATTGATTCTCATGTAACATGAGAAAATATTTTCTCCAATATTAATGCCACTAGCATATTTAAAATCTGCCAACAGAGAAGGGATTATGCTATTAACTTTCAGCTGAAGAAGAAAGGAAGAGTTAGATACAAGATATGGTTATGGGTGGAAAAAGATTTCAACTATAATGTTAATGGATAATATTTGTATCATGTAAAATGATATAGAAAAGTATTTCTACTCACATATTGAATATTGTGTCAACATTTCTTTTGTTTTTCATTTTTTTTTCATGTTGGGTCCCACTAAAGTTTGTTTGGGTAGGAAATTGATTTTGTATTATGTTAGATATATGAATTTCCCAATGTTAATGTAATTCACTAAAGCGAACTAAAAACTATGACCTACCACTCCTGTAGCCTGTCATATTTGATTTGGTTTTAGTCCTTCAAGTCTAAAATATTTTTAGTACTTCAAGTACACTTAGCCAAATATCTATAGACTATAGCTATTAACCCAATATAAAAACTAACAATAATGTAACTTTTTTTTTTCTGGCCTTTATATAACACTGTTCATAGTCCCATTTTCGTAACAATTTTGGTCAATGAAGGGAAGCAGGAGGATCTCCTCAAAGCAACCTAAGACGAGTGACATTCACGGGGTAAATTTTTCTAATAATATTAAAAAATGACTGAAGTTTTTCCAATAACGTGCTAGTGAATTTCTGTGTGCGTTAATGATGGTTATTGGAACTAAACGCAAGTTCGTGATTTCTGGTACTCAAAATGACAATACGATAACGAGTCACATGATGTACTACACTTGCCATTTTGCATGCCATTGGTTGGTGCATCAATCGTGAGAAAGCAGAAGATCAACGACTACTGTTTTTGAGTAAGGTAAAGTTCACAGGTTTCCATTTCACATTTTTTGGAGTTGAAACGATGGAAGAAAACTGGCTCCTTCATTATTAGAAACTTTTGACTTTTTAAAATGAAAATAAAGATCATAGAAAAAGTAGATGGGATACTACGTTGTCCCGTCTTTCCTAGTTCTTACATCTTACCTTACCGAATCCTACTTCATTATTATTTTTTCCTGCAGACATGACTCAACAAGAGTAGTTTCCAATGCTCGTGTACGAAAATTGCTTCCTGTTTTGTAATTTTTATTTTCAGAAAAAAAGAAAATTAATAATACTGAATCTAATGACTTTAATTTATTGTGAATTAACGATAAAGAAAATTTTTATTTTCAATTAACGATTATCATTTATTGTGAATTAATAATTAATTAATAAATTTGATTTGCGAAAATTTTAACCATTAATTAACGGAAATCAACGATTAAGATATGATTATATGAGGTTGTAAATGAAAATAAATTATAAGTATAACTTTTCCCTAATATTAAATGAGAATTTTTATTAGTAGATTTATATTTGCCTTCGACATAAGCGAGGCAAACGTGAATTGTGTAATTTTCACAGCAAAAGCAAGATGAAGAAAAAATTGTGCAAGTTCCATCTAATTTCACGAGTATCCGTTACAATAATTGGTTCTATACTGTGAATTGATATCATGATTGATTGATTTGTACGGACACCTTTTTCTTTTGCATAAATATGAGGTGCAACAGTGTTGATATTAAAAAAATACACTTGTCATGAAGTAAATTAGAACCCCATGTGCATCAGCTTCTATTCAATAATGAGCATAACTTATTGAAAAAGTCAGAACAAGCAATGACACAGGCCAAAGCAAAATTTCCATAACTATAAATAGGTCTGATTTGAGAAACGCGAGCAATTTGACAGAGGCTAAATTTAAATAAGAATTTGATTTATTGTTTGTTATGTTATATCGTATGGGATCTATGTTTTCTCTTTCTTTCTCTTCTTCTCCTATGAGAACCCCACATATTTTTATGTATGTATAATATATGCGTTTTATAATTCTCATTCAATATGATAATTAAAATTGTTTTACACACCCATCGATTTTCGTGCTGATATGGGTTTCACATATAATTTTTTCTAACACACGGGTCCCACATGCTTTTTATCTGTACAACATAAGATCTCAATTCTCATTCAACATGGGAATTATAAAACCCATGATATATACAGATAAATTTTATTTCCTACAGGAATATTAAACCCCTAACTTGTTTGTCGATAGGGAAAAATATTTATCTTATTTAAATGACAAAACTTATATCTTTTCACTCTCACAAACAGGTGAGACCCACAATTTTAATTTTTTTTTTTTGTCAACTCTCTCCTCCTCTATCTCTCTTTCTCCCTCTTAAAATCACACAACTTTATATACATTTTTTTTTTCTCGTAGATATTCTAAAAATTTCTACAGCCATTACAGCACATTACAAGAAAGATTAACAATTGACCAAGGAATTTAATAACGGTTAACCATAATGATTAATTTGAGTTGAACACTCAAAGCGTTAATAACCATAATGTATGGTCACTAATTTAGATCAAACCAAGGGAAAGAAGAATAAGACTATAAGGGGGCGTTTGGTATCTAGATTTTTTTTAAAAAGATGGGAAAGCTCACTTTGGATTTATGGAATGTCATGTTTGGTACAAAAAATTTAAAAAAATTCCGGATATATTTGTTTCCCGAATTTCTTTCTCCTTTGCAAATTTTTGTACGGACACCATCAAAACTTTCCCAAAGATTTGTTGGAATTTTTCATCACCCGGGGAAGTAACAAATCAACAGCAAATTTGAGGACCAAATTAACCCTCATATTTTTGTGAAGAAGCTCAGTGCAACGTAGCATAAAGCACAATACATTATCTCCCTCCCCCTTTCAAGCCACTGCATTTGTGTACTGTTATTGAAGGAACAAGCATAGGTGTTCATGCCGCCATGCTTTATGCCTTATCATAAATAAAAGATGATCTTGATGTAGATGGTGTGAAGAGTAAAGCATGGAAAACGAAAAAAAAAAAATAGGGTTTCAGGGATAAGCTCAAAACAAAGAACGAAGTCGAAAATCAGACAGAGAGAGCGACAGAGAACCTAGTGAAAATGAACGTTAGAGAAAAAAAAAATGAATGAAAAAGTAAAGGTGGGGTTATTTTTGTAAAATAACCCCACATCACTACTACTATTTCACAATCAACCAAACACAACTCAGTAAACTTAATTAAATATTCCCGGGATAAATTTGTGTAAACCAAACACATTTTTGTAACTTACCAGAAAAAAAATATTTCCTACCATATTTCAGCAAAAAAAGTTTCCCGATAAAAAAAAATTTCTCCTGTACCAAACACCCCCTAAGAGAGTACAATGGGTTGGCAGAAGAAGTCACGTGAGGCAGTGAGAAATGGGAGTGCCCCCACGGACATATTATCTATCCTTCATAGACTCAAAAGGATAAAAGAGAATGTTGGTGCAAAGGTCAAGACAGACACAACTGAAAAGCTGAGGGACCACATGAAGGAAAAGGGATTCTGATTCCTTTTTGTCATGCCTTTTGCTTCAAGTTTTATGTGCTGTAAATATCAGCAACATGGTTTTGAAGTTGCCCCATCCCTGTGCTGTGGAAAAACTGCACTGCGCTGAAGTACTCATAAAACAAGTCATACTCTAGTTCCTATCTGATGCTGATGGGCCTGAAAGCATCTGGGAATGATAAAAGCCTGATGATTGTATAACGCACTTTGTCAGGGCGTTTTCTCCAGCCACGTCCCAGTTAATCTATGTGCATTAGCCACTCTTGGGCCTCAAGGTTTTATTATATATATAATGTTATGTGGCAACACCTCTTTACCCAATACCCAATGGGCTTTGTCTTACAACCTCGATTTAGATGTTGAATTATAATAATATCGCCGTATAAGACGCCACAATGCACTTGAGAAACAGTTACCAACTTGTTATTCATGTGTCATTGTGCCTAGTTACTAACTTACAGTTCATTTGCTATTTTCTGTTATTTTTTTTATATCTTTTTTACAAACTTAGCAAAATTTTATATAAAAATGTTGGGATTTATTAATCTCCTTTAATAGGAGATAGCTTCTATCATATCGTAGAAACAAATTATGTGGGTCCCATCATTTAAAAAAAATGGCACAATTTTTATATCTTACTAACATAAGATACTTGTCCCGTTCAAAAGGAGACAAGTTAAACCCAAAAATGTTTTGCAAGCAGCAGGAAACAATGTCCTAGCCAACAATTATGAGAAGTGTGAACTCAGGATAAATAAACAAACTCCAAAAAAAACAGGATAAAAGCTCGAATCTTAAGAAATACTACAAAAATATTTCTGGGACCACAAACTGAAAGGAGATTCTTAACAGATAATGGATGTCTTAATCTCTGTTAAATCCCAAATACGTTAACACAGACAATCAAATACTACCATACAATCACCATGTTCACATCACAATGTACAGTGTCATATTATCCATAATTTGAAAAACCTGTTTCTCCCAAATAGAACTATTTTCAACAAGAAGGTAAAAATGAAGTGGGGCTATAATGTAAATTATAATTCCAATTGTGGCTTTCCTAAGAAATCAACATAAACCAAGCATACGTGAAGTTAAAACAAAGGAAAATCCAGCACAGCATACTATAAGTACACCTCAAATACATCAACTATAGGTAACGTGTATGGGACAATGATAACAGAAATGTTAGAAGTTGCAAAACAATGTTTGCAGCCAAAAGTCCTGTCTGAAATCATGAAAGTAATAATTTCAAGCTATTACATCCCCCCGCTAATTGATGATATGGTCTTCTCTTCTGTAGGTCTCTCACTATTTTCTAAGGAGAATGATATGCGTGTCCTCTTCCTAGCTCTTGTTTTTTATTTTATTTTTCTCGTTGAGTAGTTGGGTTAATTAATGCTCATAGAAGAAAAGGCACTAAACAAAAGAAACTACACGAGGCAATGCAGCCCCTACAACATCATTAAAGACTAACTTTGCACTCCATTCCTGGTATTGATCTCATGTTACCTAAAAGGCTGAGGTACCGTACCAAAAAAAAAAAAAATAGAGGCTGAGGTACTACTAGTCACTCTTCACAAGTTTTTCCTTCTCCATGGGCATGGTTGAGAGTTATCTTCCTCTAGTTCACATCCACAGATTAGAAATCCATTCCTTGTCACCAAAATCAGATTCCTCTATGGGTCTCTTGAAAGGAAAATATATCCTCATATTCTTGCACTAATGAACCGGATCCCATCAGAACTCCGCAGTTAAGCGTGCAACTCCGCAGTTAAGCGTGCAACTCCGCCCATGTATGCTTGCAAGCATTGCCTGTCCCAAGCCAGGATAAAGGAGGAGGGTTGGCGTCAGGCTTTGCGAACTGGCCGTAAAAAATAGCTATATTTTTATGTGATGAACCTATATGATTTTTCGTTGAGGGTACCCTTCGTAGCGACGCGTTGCATCGAGCCCCGGGTGTAGCGAAAAATGGGCTAGGGTCCTTGGCTCCTTGCCACAAGGCAAGGCACTAGATCGGGCCCGGGGTGTAGTGAAAAGTGGGCTAGGGTACTAACAAGAGTCGAAATGGTGTTGGAATTATGATTGATAAAAGTTTCAGAGATAAAGTTCTGGACGTCAAAAGGAAAGGAGACATGATTATTCTGGTTAAGCTTGTTGTGGGTGATTTAATCCTGAATATCCTTAGTGTGTATGCACCCCAAGTTGGATTGCAACCAACTGACAAAAGCCAAATTTGGGAAGACTTGGAGGAGGTTTTGAGGGGAATACCTCGAGAGGAGAAGATTTTCTTAGGAGGAGATATAAATGGTCATGTTGGTAAAAGCAATGGAGGTTTTGATAAAACCCATGAAGGTTTTGGTTATGGGACGAGAAACGAGACTGGAGAAGATATCTTGAATGTTGCACTAGCCTACGATTTGATGTTAGCGAACACTTTTTTTTTGAAAAAGGGAATCACACCTAATCACTTATCATAGTGGCCAAAATCGTAGTCAGATTGATTTCTTTCTGGCTAGAAGAGACGATGGAACTTCTTGTGTCGACTGTAAGGTCTACCCTGGAGAGTGTGTCGCTACGCAACATAAGCTGGAAGTCTTGGATGTTCGGTTCAACAAAGTACTTACAATGAAGAAGAGGGCTCAGAACCCAAGGATAAGGTGGTGGAAGCTTAAGAAGGGAAAAGAGAGAGAGTTCAATGAAAGAATGTTGCACGATGGACCTTGGGAGTTTGATGGAGAAGTAAATGCAATATGGAATGAGATGACTAAGTGTATTCAAAATTTGGGAATGAGGGTGTTGGGAGAAAGTAAAGGAAATGGATTTCATACAAAGGAAACATGGTGGTGGAATGGAGAGGTGCAAGAGGCAATTAAACATAAGAATGAGTGCTTTAGATCTTTGCATAAAAGTCCCAGTGAAGAGAACTTGCAAAAGTTTAGATTGGCGAGAAAAAATGCAAAGAAAGCAGTGCGAGAAGCTAGAGGCAAGGTTTTCGACGAGTTGTATAAAAATCTTAGGAGCAAGGTGGGTGAAAGAGGTATTTATAAACTTGCAAAGATAAGGGATAAGAAAAGTAAAGACCTCACTCAAGTTAGATGCATCAAGGATGAAAATCAAAAACTTCTGGTGAGAGATGAAGATGTAAATGAAAGATGGTTGAACTACTTCAACAAGTTGTTTAATGGGGATGGAGATACAAGCGAGGTGGACTTGGAGGACGCGTATGATGATATGAATAGAAGATTTGTACGCATAATTAATACACATGAAGTTAAGGAGGCTTTAAAGAGGATGAAGGCTAATAAAGCCTTGGGGCCTGATGATGTCCCTATTGAAGTGTGGAGAGGCCATAGGGATGTGGCAATAAAATGGTTGACCAATCTTTTCAATAAGATTCTCCAGACAAATAAGATGTCTGATACTTGGAGGAAAAGTATGATTGTGCCTATCTACAAAAACAAGGGAGATATACAGAATTGTTCAAACTATAGAGGCATTAAGCTAATGAGCCATACTATAAAGTTGTGGGGGAGGGTTATTGAACATCGCTTGAGGAGAGATACCAAGGTTTCTGTAAATCAATTTGGATTTATGCCAGGAAGATGTACCATGGAAGCCATTTTCTTGATGCGGCAACTTATGGAAAGATACCCAGAAAAGAAGAAGGACTTGCATATGGTGTTCATAGAACCTTGAGAAAGCATACGATAGGGTTGCAAGGAAAGTTTTATGGTGGGTTCTGGAGAAGAAAAAGGTTCCATCAAAGTATGTAAAGGCAATCAAGGATATGTATGGTAGGGCTACTACATGTGTGAAAGCTTGAAATTTATTTAGTCCTTTTCCCCTTCATTTCCCCCACTTCTTCTTGTCCCTTTCTTTTTTACTTTTATTTATTTATATATACATATGTATATTTATTATTATTTTTTTTTTATTTATTTTTTCAACCGTTTTATATCTTTCATGTAGGTTTATCTACCATCGACCCCAATTAATTTGGGATAAAGGTGATGTTGATGATTCTTGCAATCCATATATCCACAAATTCTTTCAAAAATCAGATTTTATCTAAATACTTTTTTTAAAAAAATATATTTTATTTTAAATATTTTACTTTGACAACTTATTTAACAATTTTTTGTTTAAAAAAATAATTCAACACTTTCACATAGTGTTATCATACCCGGTTCGAACCGGCCAGATCGACCCGAAACTCAATAAATCGATCTTCGGATTGGTTTGAGTCAAGTATCAGACCGGTCACATATTTGACCCGATCAAAACCGGGTGACTTGGTTGGGTCATGAAAATCAACAGGTCATGCATTTTTTATAAAAACAAAAACCAAATTTGTCTCGGCTTGTTTAAAAAAGTGTAAAACTCTTTTCAAATTTTTTTTTATAATTTTGTTTACTAGTATAGTATACTCTCCTATAGTAACCTCAAATTTCAACTTCTACAACTGAAGCAATTTATGAAATAGTAAATTAAGACAATGTGACATACTAATTCCTTACAAATCCATTTTTACGGGAAGAGTTGTTTGTAAATACCTTATAATTATTAAACATGATTAGTAGAGGATAATTGATAGAGGAATTATATATGGTTACATGATACTTGAATTTTCTCTTTTCATTCTTGATTTCTTTTACAATATATTGTATGTGAACAAAAATTATATATGCTTGCAACCTGGTATAACAATTTTTTTTTTGGTTTTATAAGAGTTATGTAGTAGGAAAAGTGATTGTGTTATGTTATAGAGATTCGTTTTGCATGTCAGAATTTTTTTTTGCTGCGGGCCCCACAAAACGTTGTGTGTGTAGGAAAATTTTTGTGGTCATGTTAAAAGATAGATGATAAACTTTTTTTTTACATGTATTTGAATCTTTTATATACAAAATATAGGTTTTAATTTACTAATTCTGGTTGGTTATGATAACATTGCTTTCACATAACATAAAAACTTGATGGGTCCCACCATTTTAAAAAAATAAAATAAAATAAAAATGCCAGCATTCAGAATAGAAGTGATTTCCCCTAAATTTATTGCATAAAATAATGGTTATTTTGTCACCGATTCGTGTCAAAACCATATTAAAAAAAAAAAAGCCCCCAGGAATCTGATTGGAAAAAATCTGTTAAAGACTTGTCATCATTATTTGATCCTTCATAGAAGATTCATCAGTTAGTATTCGTACAATTTTACATTTTTCTTTGGTATAAAGAAAGTTTGATTTTTTCACCAAAAAAAGAGAGAGTTTGATTTCTAAAATTTATAATTTGACTTTGCAGAAAACCTCAAAACTCTTTTTTTTTCACTTTTTAATAAACCGAAGCATTTAATGCTTACATAAATTAAATTATTTTTAAAAAATAATTTATTTTATTATAACTTCCTGAAAAAAGTTTATTTTTTATTTTTTTAAATAATCATACAAGCTATGAATTTATCTGAATGTGCCTCTTTTCACTCATCCAAACACGGACAGTAATTAAGCATCATAGTTCAAGAATAGCATGGGCCTAAAGAAAGCGCATTAGAATTAACAAAAGAAACTCGATCGTGAATTTTTTCATGAGATCCCTGATTCTACCGCAATTAAAGGCAATTTATAGGCATATTCTTGACAGTACGCACCATTTCCTGCTTGCATCAGAGGCGGATGGAGGTACGTCAAGTGCTCATCCTTAAAATATTATGTAAAATTATAAAAATATCCTTCTCTTACAATTCATGTTTTTCCAATTTAATTTCGGGGTAGAATATTATAACAATTAGTTAGGGTTGTTATCAATATTACTACCAATCAAATTCAACATTAGATCGATTATGTTGATCTAACGGTTATATTAATTTTGATTCCCCATATTTAATACTTTATATTTATTTTCACCTTTATATGGTTATAATTTCTCATATTTAATGATTTTACATTAAATATGGGGATCATAACTATACAAAGATAGAAATAAATAACCATTGGATCAACATAATCGATCCAACGATAAAATTGATTGGTAATACCCTAGTTAGTTGTTACGATATACTGCCCCTTTAATTTTTCTCCTTTTATTTTATTTTTCTGTAAGTTTTTTTTTTCTACTCCACCCTTATTATCCAAACCTAACAGAGAGAGCTCTGTTCCAGACCCAGCATTTGCGTATACATACTGATTCATCTCATCTCATCTCAAACCTCAACCCGTTATTGGAAATTGAAACAATTACTTATTCCTCCATCATCGGTCCAGTTGAGTCACAATCTGTGCTAAATCTAAACCAGACCCAGTCAGCCAACAACTGCTCGTAAGTTAAGTTCCACCTAGATCTAAATTTACATGAACTTATTAAATGTACACCCTTCATTAATTTTCTATGCGCCACTGGCATGCATTACACTGATATTGATGAAATTACAAATACAAATCACGGACCAAGGGGCAAACAAATATCTAATCATGGAAAATATTGCCTACTTTTATTTTTGTGGGTGTTCTAGTAAAATAGTTTATGTAGAAGATGGTAGCCAAAACCTGTGGAAAAAGCACATTTCCACAAAGAAAGAGAACAACGAAGTTTGCATTCTGAAAAAAAAAAAGTTAAGATCCATAGCAGAAAGGAGTTACTAATATGGGGGCGTTAGTTACAAGATATTTTTTATGATTTCCGGGAAATTGAGGGTGGAAATCTTATTTATATATGTTTGGTACAAGATTTCTAAATTTTTTCCTAGAATTTGATTTTTCAGGAATTTTATTTTATGTGTAATTTTTTTTGAAAATACCATCTTAGAATACCACCTAGAATTTCCATGGCATGAGAAAATTTAATATAACCAAACATAGCATTAAGAAAATTAATTTAATATTTCCGAAAATATTTTGACCTACCAAACAATTTTTTGGTAATAGTACTGAAAAATTCATTTTTCTATCATATTCTTGAAATTGTAATTAGCGAGTAAAAAGAATTTCCTCCGCCAAATGCAACGCGAATACTATAATATAATATAATATAGTAAAATGAAACCAAAACCAAAAACAATTCCAACATATAATATAGCAAAAATTTCAGCTGATTTTCATAATGTAAATCATAATATTGAACAGACTTTTTCTTCGTCCAAGAAGTAAAATGAATAATAAATAACAAACCGTGTAATGTGAATAGAATCCGCCATACACATTAAAAGATTGAACATGCACAAAACAAAATCAAAACTGTAAATGGAATCGGTATTCTTTCATCATCATCATCTAATTTAGATACGTGCCAAGAAAAATGCATGGAATGTGTACCGAAGGAATCTATAAGCCCACTATGTTCCCTTATAGGGTGTATGATTATTGTATGGGCGATACCTATGGCTTTGGTAAAGACCAGGCCACGTGATATGATCCCAAGTATAAGCAGGTAATCAACTCAAGTATAAGCTATAAGAGAATTAAGGTAATAGGCAAATAACGATACCTAACATGCTTCTGTTGTGCCCTCCGGGGGTTATTTATATTGTCATGGTATGGTTAGATCAGGGGGAAGGTCAACTCTCCTTGGGGTGTGCTCCCATGATAGCAGTGTTGGGCGGTTTAGGCGCTGACGTTGTGGCAGCGCTGCACCCCCTGCTACTGGCGAGGCCAGCGTTGGGCAAAGGGAGAGTTTCCCTTTGTGATACCTGTGGCGATTGCCTTTGGTGGTTAATGTCCCAAGGTAAGACATTTTGGTGTATCTCTTGGGTGTGCTGCACCCTTGGTGGGCGTGCAGGTCCACGTCAGCCCTTAGGGCTGAGGTGGAGCTCAACGGGAGTATGGGCCTGCGACTCTGGGCCGCTAGATGGCCGGCCTGTTATGGCTTATAAGGTCCACGTGGCGACTGGGCCTTACAGTGGTGATTAGGCAGTTCTGTGGCGGTTGGGCCATCCAGAACAGGAGCCCCCCAGCTTGGTAGCATGCGTAGGATGGTGCCAAGTTAGAGTAAATTGGGCGTTACCTTGCCTGCTTGGGCGATTGGCCATCTTGGCGATTGGGCCTTGCTGCGGCGCTTGGGCCCTGCTGCGGCGGTTAAGCCCTTCTAGGCGGTTGGGTCAACTGGGCGTTACCTTGCCTGCTCGGGCGATTGGCCATCTTGGCGATTGGGCCTTGCTGCGGCGCTTGGGCCCTGCTGGGGCGGTTAAGCCCTTCTAGGCGGTTGGGTCAACTGGGCGTTACCTTGCCTGCTTGGGCGATTGGCCTTTTGGAAACCATGTGTAGACGGTGTATGGCGTTTGCTGATAAGATTTCGCCGAAGTCGCAGTGGGGCGTGCTCTGTGTAGGACGCATGTGTTTAGATGTTAAAACTTGTCGAGATAGAATTTGGGCGTTACACGAACCGTTTTTGGTTTCTTTCCCAGGGATATTTTGGGTTTTGCCCTTCTGTCGTGCCTCTTCGATTCTCGTGAAAGTAATTATGACGCCTCTGTAATCACCGCAGGCTACTTGCGTAGATGCTGCGCATTCAAGTGATATGATTGACATCAGACCCGAAATTACCATCTGGTCCTTCATCGTGTCCGTTCATCCTGACACGTCGCTCACATCTGACGGTTTGGAGTGGAGCAGCTTATCACGACCGCCGATCATTACTGACTTATCATCCAACGGTCGGATACTAAACGTCAGTGAACGAAAGGTCGTAGCTCGTCTTCTTTAAAAAGGGGGCTACAACCTCTTTTGAATATTTCCCTCTCTGAAATTTGAACTTTCGCCATTGTGTCTTCCGATCAACCTTTCTGCAATTTTCTGAGATTTGTGCGTAATCTTCAGGTATAGTATCCTACCCTTGCTCTTAAATTTGTACATCTTTCCTTCTTTTCTTGTGTGTTCTGGGTACCATAGGGTTCTGGGTATGAGTATCCCTGGGTTGGTTTTGCCAGAGGTTGAAATTAAGGAAGAGTTTGAGGAAGCCTTTGAATCAGTCGAAGGTTGTCCGGTGGGAGTTAGTCATATCTTTTCTTCCTCTCGCTCTTTGGTCCCTGGGGTAGAGTCACTGCCCCACGGCAAAATTCCTGAACTGCTGGGATTTTCTGAGGAAGAGATTCAGAATCTCTTGCCGGAACGGGCTTTAGGACCAGTAGTACCTTATCTGGGAGAGGCATTTGGCACTGGCGGGCGTCGTCCTAGCAGATCTAGGCGACAGCAGCCAGGGAGTTCCCAAGGGAGGGTCAGGACTCAGTCTTCAAGCCGTCGTCGTTCGGGTCTTTCCGTTCCTTCGAGTGGGCGAGGTAGTCGTACTCGCCGCCGAACTTCTCGGCGCTCTTCATTTGACTCAGGGCGACTTATTCGCCCTTTTTCCTCCATAAATCAGCTCCCACAACATCGCCCCATTGAAACTTACTATAAGCCTTCCAATCCACCTTCTAATCCCAAGCTTGCTCTGAGCACCTCAAAGGGGTTTATACCACCAATTTCCACGTCCTTCCATCGCCGTAAATATGATGAGTCTACAGATAACCGAGTGGGTAGGTTACATCCAGAAGATGGGCGTCTTGTCAGGTATGGTGTATGGGACGCCATATACGAAGACTTGGAGCTTTATAAGATACCACCTGCTTGGTGGCCTTCTTCATTAAGCTTCTCAGACTTTTACGCTTCGAGTTCTTCCGATAATTCTGACGGTAAGTAATTTCTTGTCATAATTGATGTAAGTGGTGTTTTTTGTGGGGGTAGGGTAGAAGGGCGAGAGCGTTTTTCATTTCTCTTTTTAGCCATCCTCTTGATTTGGGGTCCATCTGCCGATTGACCACCCGTTTGTTACTCCAGGTAGGATTTAATTGACTGATGGAGATCCTTCAATCGGACAATCGCCTAGAGGCGCGGGAATGGGTGGACCCGGATATTATGGCGTCCTCCTCATGTTATGCTGACAAGGATGTTCTAGCTCGCCATTACAGTACTGAAACGGCGTTTATGATTACTGAGGATGCCGCGAGTGAAGACAAATGGCAGCCGTACGCGGTGTCAAGTGACCGCCGGGTTTGCGATGCGCCTAGTGATTCCAGGAAGTCTGTATGGCGGTTCATGGTTTATAAAACCCATTTTACCGACCAGAAAGTCAGGTTTCCACTTACCGACTTTGAGATGGGAGTCTTATCCCATTTGCAAGTCGCTCCCTCCCAGTTGCACCCGAACGCTTGGGCGTTTGTTAGGGTTTTTGAGAGCATCTGCCGGTACTTCAAATGGGAGTTTTCCGTGCGGCTGTTTTTTTATTTATTCCAAGTATCCCCGAAGAAGAAGCTTGGGTGGGTTTCTCTAAAGGCGGGAACGTCATTAGGAGCAATTTTCGCTCAATACGCCAATTCGTATAAGAATTGGAAACATACCTTCTTCTGGGTTGAGCCGACGCTGGCGGTTGGGGAGTTACCCTTTTTTGTTGATCCGGCGACCAAACAGTGTCGGTTTCCTTTGTATTGGACTAAGGCTCACTATGAGGTGCCCGCCAGTCGGTATTCCTTTCCTTTTGGGAGTTTGACGCTTGGGGAGCGCCAAGTAGTAGATTTTTTTGTGGATGTTAAGGGATTCTTGCCGGTCTGGCCGACGAAAAGAGTGTTGTGCCACGGAGGTGTGATGGCGCTCTGAGTGCTTTGTTTATTTTCTTTTAGTAAAGTGTTTTTCCAATCTTTCTCTTTTGCAACTTCTAACACTGTCTTTGCTTTGACTTGCAGTTGGGAACATGGCGGCAGAATCTTTAAAGCTTGCACGCGAGGCGGCAGCGAAATTGAGGGCGCGCCAGGGGGATGCTGTTCCGGCACAACCTACCGTTGCGTCGAAGGATACGGGTAAGGGTAAAGCTGTGAAAATGCAGAAGAAAGCTAAGGTTCGCTCTGCCGCGGACATTCCGGCGGAGGTACTGAAGCAAAGAGAAACCATGCCCATCATCCGAGAAGCGACGGGGGCGGTTGGCATCTCCTCTACTAGTGGTTCAACCCTAGGCAGTGGATCGCCTGGCATGGGAGGTCCTAGTACGAAGCGTGGCGCGTCTGCGAGCCTGTCGCCGACTCGTCCATCCAAAACTTCACGCCAGGAACCAGTTGAAGTTGATGGTTTTTCTGCTGAAGTTGAAGGCGATCAGATTCTTCCAGCGCCTCAAAATTCGCCAGTACCAACTGCTCCGGTGTCAGTCTCGAGCGCCCTTTCTCTGTCGGAGGGGGACCTGTGCCTTGGATATCCAAACATAGGACGTCCCAACTTGCTGGCCCCGTCACGCCTTGATCGGCAACAACTACTGGATTCTACTCAAGTAATTGTTGGCCGCATCTTAGCCATGCAGGAGGTTGCCTTGTCGGTGGATGAGAGGTGCTCTACGCAGGCAGATCGCCTTGACGACCTTGGGCGACAAGTCGATGCCCTTAATGTTGATGTGGGGCGACTTAACAAGGAGCTTGCTGACAAGGATGCATCTATCAAGGCATTCACGGCGCGGCAGCCACTGCAGATGATGATGTAAAAC
>JAVKPL010012381.1:0-60230 GCA_032173675.1 Gastrolobium villosum | reverse complement strand
GAAAATGATCTTTCCGTGTAGCTGTGTTCAATCTCCTGTAATCAACACACATTCTCCAACCCGTGATAGTTCTGGTTGGAATCAACTCTTGTTTTGCATTGGTAATTACTGTTACCCCACCCTTCTTTGGCACTGTTTGAACCGGACTTACCCAGGCAGCATCAGAAATTGGGTAAATCATTCCTGCATCAAGAAGCTTTACAACCTCTTTCCTTACCACCTCTTTCATTGTTGGGTTCAATCTCCTTTGTGGTTGCCTCACGGGTTTAATATCATTTTCCAGGAGAATCTTATGTGTACAAAAAGAAGGATTTATGCCCTTTAAATCAGCAATAGACCATCCTATTGCGGTTTTATGAGCTTTTAAAACTTCCACCAACTCCTTTTCTTGACCTTCGGATAGATCTTTGTTGATGATTACCGGATAAGTATTACCATCTCCCAAAAACACATATTTCAAAGTGTCTGGTAATGGTTTCAACTCAACTTTAGGGGCACCAACCTCTATGTCTTCAGCTTTTTCTTTCAGTATCTCCACAGTAATCCCTTCTTTTTCAAAAGGTACATAATCACGAGCCTTTAACTCATAATCAATCTCTTGAGGTCGTTCTTTCTTGTGTTGAACAGAATCAACTTGGAAACAATCATTATTCTCAGCCGGTCTCTTCATAGCTTCTGAAACATTGTAGATAATTTCCTCATCGTTCATTCTTAGTTTAATCATCCCTTGTTCAACATCAATTAGGGCTCGGGCTGTAGCCAAAAAGGGTCTTCCTAATAACATGGGTTTCTCACTCCCTTCTCCCATATCCAATACCACAAAGTCTGCAGGAAAGATAAACTTATCAACCTTGACAAGAATATCTTCTATGATACCATTAGGTTTCCTTACGGATCTGTCAGCCAATTGGAGTGATACCTCGGTGGGTTTCAATTCCTCAATCCCCAACGATTTGTAAACTGATAAGGGCATTAGATTAATGCTAGCCCCGAGATCACATAAAGCTTTCCCAATGCCAATATCACCAATAGCAATAGGAATATTAAAACTTCCTGGATCACTCAGCTTATCTGGAATTTTCTGCTGGATAAAAGCACTACACTCTTCAGTGAGTGTTACAGTTTGGCATTCCTGCAGTTTTTGTTTCCTGGATAAAAGATCCTTCATGAATTTCGCATACCCCGGCATATTTGCTAGGGCTTCCGCAAAAGGAATATTGATATGTAGTTTCTTGAAAATGTCCAAGAATCTATCATAATGTTTGTTGTAGGCTCCCTTCTTGAATCTTTCTGGATAGGGTGCCTTAGACATAACATATTCGTGGCTTAACTCATGCTTTTCTTTTGCCACTACTGGTTGTTCTGCAACCTGCTCTTTTTCAATCCTGACTTCCTTTTCTTTTTCTGTTATAATTACCTCAATCTCTGGTTCAATTGCTTCCTTCTCTTGTTCCTCTTTCCCTTTTTCCAACTTCATAGGTGGTTTTGTTGGAACTGTTAGTATCTTACCACTTCTTGTTGTAACAGCCATACAGTCATCCTTTGGATTGTTGACTGTATTGCTTGGAAAGGTACCTGGAATTCTTTCTGAAAATTGTTTGGCTAGCTGGCCTATCTGATTCTCTAGATTTTTAATGGAAGCATTTGTGTTTTTATTGTTGGCTCTTGTTTCTTCCATGAAAGCATTGGTATGTTGAGCCATATCATTGGAAGCCTTAGCCATTTGAGCGAAAGCTTTTTCCCACTCGGCTGGCTCTTTTTGCTGAGTCTGTGAAGATTGAGTATAATTATTGTTAGTTTTGAAATCCATACCTGATCCTTGAGTCCTCCGTTGAAAATTGTTGTTACCACCAGGGAAATTTTGATTTCGCTGAAAATTTTGTTGTTGAGGACGCTGATCGTACCAGATCCCATTCACCTGTAATTGTTGAAGTGAATCTTCGGATGATGGATTTGGACACTCACTGGATTCATGACTTTCTTGGCATTGGTCACAAATCAGTGTAGTTGTTTGAACCTTTGACACTTGAAACTTGTCAAATTTTTCACTTAAGCTGTCAAACTTTTTAGATAATGATATTACATCACTATCTGCTGGTTTTGTTACTGCTCTTTGTGTGGGAACTAGCACACTTTCATTTTCATTTCTTGCAAGCTTTTTGATAAACTCAATAGCCTGCTCAGATGTGGTTTCCCGAATAGAACCTCCAGCGGCACTATTTATTATCATCCTTGTTTCAGGGGTGATTCCATTGAAAAATATCACCACTTTTCTGTCATCATCTCCTTCGTAATGTGCACATTTCCTGTTTAGTTCCTGGAATCTGTTCCATGTTGCACAGAGTGATTCTCCTTCCAACTGGCGAAAGTTTGTGATTTCATTCACCAGCTGATTATATTTTTCCATGGAGAAGAAATGATCAAAGAATTTGCTGGACAGATCTTCCCATGTAAGGATGCTGTTTGCTGGCTGTCGTTCGATCCACCTCAATGCTTTTCCCTTAACAGCAAAAGGGAACAACCGGAGCCTGATAGCATCTGTAGATACTCCATTGTGTTTGGTTGTATCACAGACCATCAGGAATCGGTCTATAAACTCATGTGGATCTTCATCATCAGCACCAGAAAATTGAACCCTTTCCACCAAAGAAATTAATGATGGCTTGAGTTCAAAATTGTTGGCCTCCACATTTGGCCTGACTATGCTTGAATTGGCCCTATTGAATACTGGAGTCAGAATTGTATTCAATAGTCTTGGAGGTTGATTGTTGGCATTTCCTCCTCTTCCATGACCAGCATTGTTGTTTTCTGCCATCTCTTGAATTGGTTGTAAAGGTATGTGCTTCAAATCTTCCCAAATGATCTGTCTAGCAGCCTTCCTTAGTTGCTTTTCTGTCTTTGTAATTTCAGAATCTATTACAAAGTCTTTAGGCGGAAGTCTACCTCGCATAAAAATCAGAGAAAATTATTAGTAGCACCTGAACAACACAAAATAAGATAAAAAGAATAAAGAATAGGAATCTAATCTCAAGAATCTACGGTTATTTGTAATATTGAAAACTCAATCCCCGGCAACGGCGCCAAAAACTTGTTGCGTAATCGGCAAGTGCACCGATCGTTCCAAGTAATAAAGTGATAAATAAGATCGTCTCCACAGGGATTGGAAAACAATTACTACTATAACCAGTCCTCTTAATTTAGATTAATCGATTTGTGTTTCCACACTATAGTAACTAAAAATGTAAAGACTTGTTTTTAGGTTTTTCTGAAAAAGACTTAAAATAAATGAAGAAATGTTTTTGTAGAAGAAGTGATGAAGAAGACTGTAGCCAAGGTACATTCACCAATTGTTCCCAATTTTACTTTGCATTGATTCATAATACTTATCGAAATTAACAACTCAGACAAATTATCATCTTTTTAGAATAATTAGTTAGATCCCAATCCCTTGGTGATCTAACCCTTTACTTCAGTTGGAACCCTAATCCCTTAGTAATCCCGCCTGAAAATAAGCATTATGTAGATAAATCCCACGACTGCAATCCATACAAGTCTATCCCTAGAACATGCATGGAGAGTCATCTTTATCCCCTTTCAGGATCAGTATTCCAATATCCCTATTGCGAACCCTGATCCCCAGAATATTATTCCCTATTAGGTTGATCAGATCTAACAGAAATAATATCAATACGTGCAAGATAAAGACAAAATATATTAAAATCAATACATATAATGATTCAATCCTTGTAACAATTGTTCGCAAAGGGATCATGCCCTTGACTACAGAAATAGATCTAGCCAATCAACATCATGATCGCTGATCTGATTTCAACATGAACTGAAAATAAAATAAAAGAAAAGTACAAGAACGGAACGACGAACACGAAGAACGCCTTCCTCCTTCAGTCGGATCTGCTCCTCTAGGTTTTTTTGGTCTATATCAGATGTGTCTTTTCCTTCAAAGGTTGAGTCTCTTTTTATAAGAGACTTTTGACCTAATTTGTGAATTTGAATTCCCATCCTTTCGCGCTTCCCACGCTGACAGCGCCACTCCCGCGCTGTCAGCGTGGGAGTTTCTGCCAATTTTTCTTCTCCCGCGCTGATGGCGCGGATCTCGCGCTCTCAGCGCGGGATCTTCTGCCAATTTTTCTTCTCCCACGCTCAGAGCGCCATCCCCGCGCTCTGAGCGTGGGAACCTAGGTCTCTTTTGCAATGTTTTTGCCTTCTTTTGTGTATCTTCCTTGATATTCAGACTTTGGATGTTTTTACTCTTTTTCTCTGCCTTTCTTGCATTGATTGAGTCATTTTCTTCTTCTTTTTGCCTTGTAATTTCCTATATGTTGATCGCATATCAGTCACGTTTCTTAACTTGGGCAGAGTATCACCATAACACTTCGTTTCACAGCTCCACTGGCTTGACTCCTTACCACATCACGTTCGGTAGAGCTCCACCCAACCTCTTGGCATACACCTTGGGTTCTTCATCTAATGATGCTGTGGACGACATGTTGTCTTCGCGGGAGTCCTTCCTCGCAACAGTAAAAGAAAATTTACTCAGAACTCAAACACAGATGAAAAATCAAGTGGATAAGAAGCGCAAAGATAGAAGCTTTACCGTGGGTGAGCAGGTTTTGCTACGTCTTCAACCATTCCGACAATTGTCCGTCCACCGTAGATCTGCTCAAAAGTTGTCTCTCCGCTTCTACGGACCCTTAGAAGTCCTGGAACGCATAGGTCCGGTGGCCTACCGCTTAAAGCTCCCACCTTTCGCTCGCATACATCCGGTCTTCCATGTCTCCTTGTTGAGACCGTTCAAATCAGACAGTCACTGCCAGATCCACGATCTACCGGAGTCTTCCCGCGATCTCCCGTTGGCACATACCCCAGCAGCGGTAGTTGGAACAAGGGAAATCTGGCATCAGGGTACTAAGGTTAACCAGGTTTTGGTTCAATGGCGGGGTTTGGCCCCTGAAGATTGCTCTTGGGAAGATGCCAACCTTATTGGTCACGATGACCTTCGGGTTCCCTCAGCACCACTCACCAACCTTCCCTCACATCCCCTCAACATCCCACAAAACCATTCCCCACAAAATGACTCTCTGCTTCCCTCCACTCAACTCCCTCAAAACCACTCCACATACCCAGTTAATGCCCCACCGACACAATCTAACATTACAAACCACTTCACCGTGTCCCAAGAGCCACCTTCTCAACCACTTCCTGTGCCCCCAATTAATTACCCATCCCATCAACTCCTCTCTTCCCATTGGACCGCGTACTCCACATTTTCCCCATAATGGATTGCCAGCTCACATCCTTGAGGACAAGGATATTTTTCAACAGCAAGGGAATGTAACGGATCAGGTAGTGGATCCTACTGCGAGGCCCAGCCCAACTCGTGGCATTGAAGGAAAGCCCAAACGCAAGCACCAATTACCCAGTTATTTGAAAGACTATGAGACAAGCTAAGAGCCATTATGGGCTTTTAAATAACACTTGTGTACAAAGGCTTTAATTTCATTTTTATGTTAATATCATCATCAACCATTTTCTACCTGGGTTCAGAAGAATGTCAGAACAAAACTCTAAAAGCTGGTAAAGATTACCAACCCTTAAATCAAAAGTCTACAAAATGACTATAAACATGCCCAACAAAAGCATTCTATCTTAGGTTCAAATTCATCAAGTTCCTGTTTTTTGCATGGAATATAAAGACTAATTGATATGTGCCAGGTAATGTTATCATCCCAGCAATTTTAATAGTCTACAGCCATGACATTAGATATAAATTGAAAGTATTTTTCTGTATGTCAAGGATGAAAATCTAAGCATATCTTTTTTTTTTCCTGAAATTTCTTCATAAATATTATTATACACTGATAGGAAACCACACTTTATTAGGGTGTATTCAAGGAAGGGGCGTAAGGGGTTAGATCCCCAAGCAAGTCCTGAGAATGTCACCTGCCCTTTGGTGGGAAAAGCTTTTACAACAGCTTTGAGAGCAGAAGCATAAGAGGGAGAGAAGAAGTGTGGGGGTAAGCAAAAATATACTTAGATGTTAATAGGGGAAGAGTACAGAGCTTCTTGAATGCTCTGCTATCATTTTCTTTTTCTATTACTTCAGAGTTTTAAGGAAAAGCTTATCAGTGACTTATGAATGTCAACTAAAGGGATCAATTACCTCCATTGTCTCAAACCTCCAATTGTGCACTGTGATATAAGTTCCGGACCAATGACGATGACGATGTTGGAAATGGGTTTAAGTTCGGCAACCATGGCTTCCTCTGGAGCCGGCGCATCTGATTGGTCGCCACGCGCTGCCATACCTGATTCCTGACCCATATTATGACTACGGCAAACATTCAGAAGATAGATTTTGGTAGGGTTTGAAGCTAGGGAAAGGAAGAGGAGGAGGAGAGGGAGGAAGAAGGGAAAAAAAATAGGAATAGGAGTAAAAATTAGAAAAAAGAGAACAAGACTTGAACGAGAGAGTGAGCTGGGAAGCTACAAAATTAAAGTGGGAAATTATTTTTGCTATTTAATGCAATACTCATTATTTGTGTCCAGTTTTTAGTTATAACGTTGTAAAAATTTTAAATGAATTTTTGTGAATAATTATTATACATTAATATAGAATAAATAAATAGCTTTAGCATAAAATAAAAATAAAAAACAATAAACAAGACAGGAAAATAAAATTATAATTCTTAATATATAATAAATAAAGTAAGAATAATAGAAACAAATTTAAAAATTTGCATAAAAAGATACATATAAATATTTAATATTTAATTTGCTTAAAAATATAACACATTAAAAAATGTTAAAAAAAGTTAAAGGGCAATGAAATTGATACACTATGTGGCATAATCTCATTGTCGATCAGAATTAATGTAACAATCATAATCAAAAAAATTAAAAAAACAAAAGAAAAAAAGTTATTTAATTAATGTACGAATCACAAATAATACACCAATCACAATTAATGTTTCAATCATCAATGACAATATATCAATTACCAATCACAATTAATGTACCGATCACAATTCATTTTGATTGGTACATTAATTGTAATTGGTAATCAGATCTATGGATATCATGCCCAATCGCATTCTCACTTCATCAAAAAAAAATATTTTTTTTCATTACTTACACTTTCTCTGATAATTTTTTTATTATTCACAAAATCAAAATGACTAGATTAACCTAATATTTAAGAGTTAAAGGTGGATTTGAATTACAAATATCACAAGCAAGATAAGTGGGGTTTTTGACCCTTTTGCCCTTCATTAATTAATTAATAATCATTTCCCCCCTTATCCAAAACTATCAACCAATCTGCCCCTATTTAATCGATAAACTTGAAGATTTAATCGATTAAATGGTCAAAACTGGAAAATTTTGTTGACTTAAAGATTTAATCGATTAAATCTTCAACTTAAAATTAAGATTTATTTTATTTCTGTACCAAAAAAAAAGATTTATTTTATTTTTTCAATAACGAAGGCTTATAAATAGGTCGCTGTTGAGTAGCCAAGCATACAACTATTACCACATAGAATCAAAAGAGAAGAGAAGAAAAGAAAGTAGTGGTTAGCGATGGAAAAAAGAAATTCAAATCTGGGGGAGAGAAAGATGAGGGAACCGTGTGATCTTGTAGTTTTTCGTGACTTTCTTGGTAACGAAAAACAACTGCTAGAATTGGGAGATTACTCTGTTCTCAAAGAAGGTTCATCATCATCATCAAAGAAACTCAAAGGTGAAATCTTTGAAGAGGCTGAATTTCCATCGGCAATTAAAGAGAAGATTCAAGAGATGGGGAGGATTCGAAAAGGAAAAGGAAAGAGAAAGAGAGAGACCACTGCTTATGATGTTTCGTCGAGTTGTCATGCGACAACAACGTTAACAAGATCGAAGGAGGATGAAGTTGCTGAAATCCTCGTTGAACTTTCAACTCTAATGTTGGAGTTCGAAAGTTTCTCTGTGACCCCATTAATGTGGGGACGAAAGAAGAAAAGATCTCCCATTCCCATTACTCGTCGTCGTCTTCACCAACACCAACACCAAGGTGAAATTGTTGACAATGCTGAATTGCCATCGGCAATTAAAAAGAAGATTCAAGAGATGGGAGGTTCTGAAGTGAAGTTGGTGATTCAGAAATCACTCTTCAAGACTGATCTGTCACCAAAACATGGGCGTTTCTCAATCCCAGTTCAGAAAAAGGAAAAGGAAGCAAAGAATTTTGTAACGGAAAGAGAGGAGTCACACATGGCAGAACGTCAACAAGTACAAAATCATCAAAGGCTTGCTGGATTGCCAGTGTTTGTAATGGATCCCAGTCTTAAATATTACAACATGCATTTAAAGAAATGGAAAATGGAGAAAGTTGTGGTTTACAACATCACCAACGGATGGATGGATCTTGTGCGCAATAACAATCTCAGAGTCAACGATACTGTGCAGTTGTGGTCTTTTCGACTCAACGACCAGTTGCGTTTTGTTTTTGTCAAGCTTTGAGAAAATCTTATGATGTTCGTTTTTTTGTAATGTAACTTTGTTATTGAGATTATTCTGGGCATGGATTGGCTGTCCAGAAACTGTGCATTGATTGATTGCTGTGCCAAGAGAGTGGTGATGTCTCCGGGTGGGTCCACAGCCAGTTCCTCACCGTTCATTTCAGTCCTGCAGGCGAGGAGGGCCTTGAGAGCAGGGGCATTTGGCTATGTTATGTTGGGAGGTTTGGTGAATGGGACACAGGAGGATCTCACTGGCATTCCTGTGGTGAGGGAATTCCTCGAGGTGTTTCCCGAGGAGATTCCTGAGTTTCCACCGCAGAGGGAGATAGAGTTCTCCATAGATTTATTGCCTGGTGTGGGGCCCATTACGTTGGCTCCATACCGGATGTCGCCACCGGAGTTGGCAGAGCTGAAGAAGCATATTGAGGAGCTTTAATCAAAGGATTTCATTCGGCCGAGTGTGTCTCCTTGGGGAGCACCGATCTTTTTTGTGAAAAAGAAAGATGGGACTATGCGGTTGTGCACCGACTACAGACAGTTGAACAAGGTGACAATCAAGAACAAGTATCCCCTTCCACGCATTGATGATTTGCTGGATCAGCTCAGGGGTGCTTGCGTATATTCAAAGATTGATCTTGTAACATCCCACATAATTAGTAAAATACATAAGTACTATATGTTATAGATGCATGTGTAGAATTCGGATTTATGGTTTAGGTTTGATGGCTTGCGAATTGTTGATCTTTATCTTTGAATGAGACTAAGGTAAGTATTTAAATTAAATCATAGGAGAATACATATGTAGGCATGTGAATTTTTATTAAAATCATAAGAGTAATTTGATTGTGTGTTATAAAGCTTTGGTGTTTATTGGACTTGGGGAAGTGGGCTAGTGTGTGGACTTGTCACCTTTAGGCTTGTTTTGTTGGACTTTTACATGTGATGGCCGATGGCCCAAAGGGTCCTTGGACCTATCCTATTCAGCCCAAAGTTAAACCCACACATACCCCCCTAAGCCTTGTCCAACAAGGTTGTCTTGTGTAGCAAGAAACACCCACATGACTAGATGCAGCCTCACTCCTCATTTCATGCGCAAAAGAGACTAGAAAGGACTTAGAAAATCTGCCAATTTTCCCCTTGCATGACCGCCACATCACCTTGCATGTGCAACCTTTGATTTCAACTTCATTGCATGGAAGACACATGTACTCCTTAGCATTATTTTGGGCTGCATTCTTCTTCATTTTAGGCGCACATGGAGGGGCATAGATCAGATTTTTCTATGACACAAATCTGTCTTGCTTGTTGACTTGGAGAACCACCTTACACCTTCCATCATGAGGCTGAAATGTGCAGATTTCTGCATGCTTTTGGCAGTCCATCATGAGCCAAATCTGTCCCTTGCCTCCACATGCAACCAAAGAAGGATTTTGGGCTGCATCTCCCTCACCATATGCGCACAAGGGCAGCTTCCATTCAGATTTTAGGCTGCCACAAAGCTGTCTTGCTTGTTGACTTAGTGAACCCTCTTACATGTGCTCATGATGACAACTTTCCCTCACCTCTTTGCATGTGCATAGTGTATATTAGAAGCAACCCTTGCTTGTTCAAACCAAGTGTGCAGTCCCACTCTTGCAAGAAACCAGAATTTTCATGATGCATCATCATTGCAACCTCCTCCCACTTTCTCTTTAAGTTTGCGCACAAGAGGGACTCTTCCCCACTTTGCACAAGTGCAGCCAAGTTCCTCCCTCATTACCTCACTCCTAGCCGAACATACAAGCACCCTTGGAGCAAGAAGACTTAGCTAACTCATCTTCCATCACCTCTCAAAACCGTGGCCTATACCCCAAGCAAGTGTAAGTTTTTTTCTCCTCCCTTTCCCTCACTGTTCAGCCTTGGTACTCACTCTTGGAAGCTGTCCAAAGGTGTCCTCCTCACCATTTTTGCGCATAGATCATCTCCTAGGAAGTGTGGACTTGTTGTTGGTAGAACTAGAAAGGTGTGGTGTGTGAGCAAGAAGTGTGTGCTACAAGAGGTAAGCCTAGAACTTAGACCTTTTACATTGTGTGAAACCATGTGTGTGCTTGAATGTCTCCTTGATTCTGTCTTGTATTGGGTTCATGATTGAACATGGTGAAAGTATAAGGACTGTGCATTATTTTGGGCTGGAGCTATTTTATGATGATTTGTATGCATAAGTTATGGAATAAAAGTCTCATGGTTATGCTCAAGTTAATGCCACTGTCTTAGTATGAATATGCCACTGTTTTGAGGATATATATGCCACTGTTTCTCTATGTATGTGCCACTGTTTGAGGATGAATAGGCCTCTGTTTCGGTTGGACATGCTCACCATTTGATGCCACTGTTTTGTATAAAATGCTCACTGTTTTAGTGCATCACATGCCACTGTTTCTGCATAAAATGCTCACTGTTTTAATGCCACTGTTTTGCACCAAAAATACTCACTGTTTTAGTACTTAATGAGCCACTGTTTCTGCATAAAATAACCACCATATTGATGTTCAAACACCACTATTTATGCCACTGCTTTAATGTCCAAAAATCATGATTTATGCCACTGTTTAAATCACCATTTATGCCACTGTCTTAATGTTCAAAAATCCCTCTTTAGGCCACTGTTTGATGTGCAAATACCTCTACCTATGTCACTGTTTCATGTTCAAATGCAACCATTCATGCCACTGTTTTGATGCATAAATACCACTACTTATGTCACTGTTTTGATGTTCAAATGCCACTGTTTCTGCCACTGTCTAATGCCACTGTTCTGCCACTGTTTTGAGGTCCAAAGTGCCACTGTTTCTGTTTTAAAACGTTCACTGTTCTGCTGTAAGGTGCTACTGTTTTTCTGCTGTAAAACGTCACTGTTTCTGTCCACTGTTTTTAAGTAAAACATCACTGTCTCTGCCCACTATTTTTAAGGAAAACGTCACTGTTTCTGCCCACTGCTTTTAAGGAACAACTCACTGTTTTCTGCTCACTGTTTTAAGAACAAACGTCACTGTTTTCTGCTGTAAAACGCTGCTGTATGCTCACTGTTTTCTGCTGTAAAACACTGCTGTATGCTCACTATTTTTCCACTGTAAAACGCTGCTGTATGCTCACTGTTTCTGCTGTAAATCGCCGCTGTAAATGATTGGTTGTAATTGATTTAGGTGCGCTTAAGAAGTGAGATACTTCGCTGCTGTTTGGTATTGTTTAAGGCACACAAGGTAAGTGTCAGGCGATATTACCTAATGTGACTATTGACTACTGGTATAAAATTGTGACATGATGCTCCATATTCCGTAAAAGTATTATGTTCCTTATGATGAAAGGAAACTGCCAAAAATGTGCCGTGATGGCTATATGATTATGAGGTAAAGACGTTATGTGGCAGCATAACGCATATGAAAAGTATATGTGCCGTGATGGCTATATGAAAGGTATATAAGCATGCACCTTACATCATACCGCATTTTTGTACGTTTTGTGTGTGAAAGCATAGCATGGCATGCATGTACCAAGAGCATATAGGTCTTGCTTTTTATAATAGTTATGTACAGGACCATGTGTTTGAGCAAGCATCATATAGGCATCCCCAAGGTACCGGGGTATGGGACACTTGGCATCAGTCCGCATAGGCCCACAGTTGGAATCCACATGGAGCTCAGGTACCAAGGTATAATTGATTCCACTGTGAAGTGCGCGCACGACGGTGCTAAAAGCGCAAAGGAAAGGCGTTATATACGCAATATATGAATATGATGAAAAGGAAAAGCGTTATATGCGCAAAATATATGAATATGATGAAAAGGAAAAAGGAAAAAGGAACAAGGATATGTTGAAGTGTCTGTTTATGATTTTGTGCCTAGTTAATACTGTTATATTATTGGTTTTGTTGCCACACTACTGGGATTATTCTCACCCCTTCGGGGCTGCTATTTTCCTAAATGGCAGGAGGACGTAAAAGCATTTGAAGGCATGATGTTTGCTGTTGCTTGCTGATGAATGGACTTGTACTGTTGCTGTTTGATTGATTGGATGACTGTAATGATTAATATTTTGGTACTCTTGGATGACTGTAGACTCCATCATCTCTATTTTATCTTGAACTTTTATGAACAGCGGCTATTTTGGAAAACCTTTGTGAAAGGAATTTTTGAAAGACTTATGTGCTGAAATTTTTACAGTGCACCTTACGGGTGGTGTTTTTATGAGCAAACGAACTCCGATTTACTATTATTTTATATGCACGCGAAGCCCTCAACGTGCTCCTTCTAAATCACTTGAAATATTTTTTATCGTCCAAACAGAAGTTATAAGAACTATCGAAACGTCTTACGGATTTTTATATTGCTATGAAAATCTTTGTTAGCTCATGTGACGTTAACGACTCTAATTCCGCTTAGCAAACGACTCTCTTGGATGCATACAAGGGAGGGCGTTACACTAATTGGTATCAGAGCAGTTTGGTCCATGGATTTGCTTGTGATTGATTGAATGGATTGTTGATTGTGTTTATCTGCTGATTGACTGTCTAAATGTGCTATAGTTTAAGTATATGTTGACTAGGGTAGTTAGATTGTTTAGACTGTTCTGTGATAAGACACGGATGCGTAGCTAACTTGTCCGAATTGAACTCGAGTACCTACTTGGGACTGCTGCCATAAATAACTTGCGGTGAGCCTGATCAACTCATTTCATGGTATTGTGAGTGCAGAATCATGGCAGGTGGTCGCGGTTCAACTCGGGGAAGGTCTGGCGATGCGGAAGAGGATCTTATCACTACTATTGGGGGACTGGCAACGTTTATTCAGAATATGAGCCAAGAATGGCGCGACCATAGGCAACAGAACCAGAACCCACCCCCACTGCATGACAATGCAGAAGAAATTGCCCGTCGGAGGTTGAAAGACTTCCGCAACTTCCAACCACCTACCTTTGAGGGTGAAGACAACCCCGAGGCTGCAGCGAAGTGGCTGCAGATGATCGAGCACATCTTCGAACGCATGGCATGCCCGGAAGCGCAGAAGACCGATTACGCGTCGTACCAGCTAATGGGAGAAGCTTTGACATGGTGGACTGGTGCGAGGGCTCTGCTGAGAGCTCAGGACGTTGAGCTGACATGGGCCGTATTCAGACAAGTATTTTTGGATAAGTATTTCCCTAAAGCAATGAGAAGAATGAAGCACACTGAACTGCTGTCACTCAGGCAGGATAACATGTCAGTCAATGAGTACATTGCAAAATTTGGGCAACTGATCGAGTACGCCAACTTTGACCGGAACATTTATGATGAGGAATGGCAGGTGGAGAAGTTCGAAAGCGGGTTACATCCAGAAATCCGTAAGCTCATTTTGACGACGGCTAATCGTACACTTCCGGAGCTCATCCACCAGAGTCGACAGGCCGAAGGAATCATCAATGAGGCCAAGAGTTTGAATAAGCAACCAACGCAATTCCACGGGGGAAACAGAGCAGGCAGGTTCTTCCGGACGGCACCTGGTAGGGGTCGAGGCAGAGGTCCGCAGTTGCAGGCGCGGCCTGGAAATTTTAAGAGAAGCAATACTGTTGGTCAATCGTCGACTGGACGACAGGGTGCGACTGTTTGTGCTACATGTGGAAAGAATCACTTTGGAGTTTGTCGCAAGAACAACAATGCATGTTTCAGATGTGGCCAGCAAGGACATTTTGCATGTTGGCCAGCAAGGACATTTTGCTTACAAATCCCCAGATGTCAACAGCCTACGCAGGCACGGGTGTTCACTCTGGATGCGAACGAAGCGCAGAAATACCCCAACCTGATCAAAGGTAATGTCATTTCTGTTATCTTTGATTCTGGAGCGTCCGGTTCTTTTATGGCAAAGCATACTGCTATGAGAATAGGCATCACCCCAACCCCGTTACCTTATGAGTTACACATCAGCACACCTACTGGAGGATCGTGCACAGCCTCAGAGATCTGCAGAGGTGTTACTTTGTAGTATGAAGGGAACACGTATATAAAAAAATTGGTGGTCCTACCGGTATTCAATTTCGATGTGATTATCGGTATGGACTGGTGGACTAACATTGGATTGTCGAGCAAAAGTCATTGAAAGATGGTAATTTTCAACCTTTCTCTCTCATTTCTTTATTACAAGTTAGAAAAGAGCTCCGCAACGGAGCAGCAGGGTATCTTTTGTCGATCGAGGCTGAGACCTCGGTTGACACTCAAATTCAGAATGTACCTGTAGTTAGAGAATTCGAGGAGGTATTCCCGGATGAAATACCTCGATTGCCTCCTCATAGGGAAATAGAATTTTCTATCGAACTTGTTCCTGGAGTTGGACCAATCTCCATTGCTCCGTATCGCATGGCACCTTTGGAACTTCGCGAGTTGAAGAAGCAGATAGAAGAATTGTTGGCAAAGGAATTCATCAGACCGAGTACCTCTCCATGGGGTGCTCCAGCCATCTTGATTAAGAAGAAGGATGGAAGTCTGCGTCTGTGTGTAGATTACCGTCAGCTGAACAAAGTTACGGTGAAGAATAAGTATCCGCTACCGAGGATTGACGATTTGATGGACCAGCTGAGAGGAGCCAGAGTCTTTTCCAAGATAGATTTACGATCGGGATACCATCAGATCCGGGTCAAACCGGAGGATATTCCGAAAACCGCTTTTAGGACTCGTTATGGGCACTACGAATATCAGGTGATCCCATTCGGACTTACAAATGCTCCAGCGGTATTCATGGACTACATGAACCGCATCTTTCGCCCGTTCCTTGATCAGTTTGTTATTGTGTTTATCGATGACATTCTGATTTACTCTACTAATGAAGAGCTGCATGCGGAACATCTGAGGATTGTCTTGCAAATCTTGAAAGAGAAGCAGTTGTACGCGAAGTGGTCGAAGTGCGAGTTTTGGCTTAAAGAGGTCCAGTTTCTGGGCCATGTCATTTCATCAGAAGGTATTGCGGTGGACCCCAGCAAAGTTGAAGCTGTCATGAATTGGGAACGACCCAAGACTGTCACCGAAGTAAGGAGTTTCTTAGGTCTTGCTGGGTATTATCGAAGGTTCATCCAGAATTTCTCTCAGATAGTGCAACCTCTTACCCGTCTCACTCGGAAGGACAAGCCTTTTGAGTGGACTGAAGCTTGTGAAGAATGTTTCATGGAACTGAAGAGCAGGTTAACGAGTGCTCCCGTACTCACGATTCCGGATCCTACCCGGAAGTTCGAAGTATACTGTGATGCGTCGCTGAAAGGACTTGGATGCGTGTTGATGCAGGATCGTATGGCGGTAGCGTATGCGTCTCGACAACTTAAGCCTCACGAAGAAAATTATCCTACGCACGATTTGGAGTTAGCAGCTATAGTGTTCGCACTTAAAATCTGGAGGCACCACTTATATGGTTCGCAGTTTGACGTGTTCAGCGATCATAAGAGTCTGAAGTACTTGTTCGATCAGAAGGAGCTGAATATGCGGCAACGACGGTGGATGGAATTTCTGAAGGACTATGATTTTGAACTTAAATACCATCCAGGAAAGGCAAACGTGGTAGCTGACGCCCTGAGTAGGAAGACACTGCACACTGCAACTCTGATGATGGAAGAGCTGAAATTGTTTGAGGCCTTTCGAGATTTGAACTTATCTGTAGACGAGAGAGGGAATAGCATAAGATTGGGAAATATAAAGGTGGAGAATGAATTGATCAGTAGAATTAAGGAAGCTCAGAAAGATGAAGAGTTGGTCCGCGAATTGGTTGGCAACCAAGAGGTTGTAAAGGATGAGAATGATACTTGGAGATTCCAAGGCCGGTTAGTAGTACCGAATGAAGAGTTGAAGCAAGAAGTTTTGCAGGAAGCTCATAAGGGTAAGTATGCAGTTCACCCTGGATCCACAAAGATGTACCATGATTTGAAGACCTCATTTTGGTGGCCGGGTATGAAGCGTGATATTGCTGAGTATGTATCTCGGTGCTTAACTTGTCAGAAGGTGAAGTACGAACATCAGAAACCCTCGGGACTCCTTCAACCTTTGGAGATTCCCGAATGGAAGTGGGACAGTATCGCGATGGATTTTGTAGTTGGACTTCCTCGGACGCGAGAAGGATATGATGCTATCTGGGTGATTGTTGATCGTTTAACGAAGTCGGCTCATTTCTTGCGTGTGAGAACAACGTATAATACAGAGAGGCTTGCCAGAATTTACCTGCAGGAGATTGTGAAGCTGCACGGAGTTCCTACGAGTATTGTCAGTGATCGTGATCCCAAGTTTACATCTAAGTTCTGGGAATCTTTTCAAAGAGCTTTAGGAACCCACTTGAGATTGAGTACTGCTTATCATCCGCAGACCGATGGACAGACAGAACGCACCATTCAAGCTTTAGAGGACATGTTGCGAGCATGCGTTTTGGAGTTAGGAGGCAGCTGGGATAATTATCTTTCTTTGATTGAATTTGCTTACAATAATAGTTACCATTCCAGTATTCAGATGGCACCGTACGAAGCTTTGTATGGGAGAAAATGCAGATCGCCTTTATGTTGGACTGAAGTAGGTGAGCGCAGTATGTTAGGACCTGATCTAATTCAAGAAACATCCGAACAAGTAAAGAAGATTCGAGAAAATATGCAGCGGGCTCAGGCCAGACAGAAGAGTTATTACGACAAGCGTCATAAACCCCTATCTTTCGAAGTCGGAGACCATGTATTCTTGAGAATCACTCCTACATCAGGACTCGGAAGGAGAATGGGAGTTAAGAAGTTAAGTCCACGGTACTTAGGACCGTACCTGATGATGGACCGGATTGGAGAGTCTGCATACCGGTTGGCTTTACCACCCAATCTGTCAGGAATTCACAATGTATTTCATGTGTCGCAGCTACGGAGGTATCTCTCTGATCCATCTCACGTGTTACAGCCGGAAGAAGTGGAACTAAAGGAAAACCTGACGTACCAAGTGCAACCGTTCCAAATCCTTGAAAGATCCGTCAAGCGACTCCGTTCCAAAGAGATTCCTTTGGTGAAAGTATTATGGAACAACCGATCGGCAGCTGAAGCCACTTGGGAGCGCGAGGACGACATTCAGAAACGCTATCCAGAACTGTTTAGCTCTTAAGTAAGTTTATTTTGCGGACAAAATTCCTATTTGGTGGGGAGAGTGTAACATCCCACATAATTAGTAAAATACATAAGTACTATATGTTATAGATGCATGTGTAGAATTCGGATTTGATGGCTTGCGAATTGTTGATCTTTATCTTTGGAGGAGTCTAAGGTGAGTATTTAAATTAAGTCATAGGAGAATACATATGTAGGCATGTGAATTTTTATTAAAATCATAAGAGTAATTTGATTGTGTGTGATAAGGCTTTTGTGTTTATAGGACTTAGGAAGTGGGCTAGTGTGTGGACTTGTCATCTTTAAACTTGTCTTGTTGGATCATTTGTTTGAATTGGCCGATGGCCCAAAGGGTCCTTGGACCTATCCTATTCAGCCCAAAGTTAAACCCACACATACCCCCCTAAGCCTTGTCCAACAAGGCTGTCTTGTGTAGCAAGAAACACCCACATGACTAGATGCAGCCTCACTCCTCATTTCATGCGCAAAAGAGACTAGAAAGGACTTAGAAATTCTGCCAATTTTCCCCTTGCATGACCGCCACATCACCTTGCATGTGCAACCTTTGATTTCAACTTCATTGCATGGAAGACACATGTACTCCTTAGCATTATTTTGGGCTGCATTCTTCTTCATTTTAGGCGCACATGGAGGGGCATAGATCAGATTTTTCTATGACACAAATCTGTCTTGCTTGTTGACTTGGAGAACCACCTTACACCTTCCATCATGAGGCTGAAATGTGCAGATTTCTGCATGCTTTTGGCAGTCCATCATGAGCCAAATCTGTCCCTTGCCTCCACATGCAACCAAAGAAGGATTTTGGGCTGCATCTCCCTCACCATATGCGCACAAGGGCAGCTTCCATTCAGATTTTAGGTTGCCACAAAGCTGTCTTGCTTGTTGACTTAGTGAACCCTCTTACATGTGCTCATGATGACAACTTTCCCTCACCTCTTTGCATGTGCATAGTGTATATTAGAAGCAACCCCTTGCTTGTTTTGACCAAGTGTGCAGTCCCACCTTCACAAGAAACCAGATTTTGCCATAATGTTGCATCATTGCAACCCCTCCTCACTTTTCCTTTAAGTTATGCGCACACTAGAGAGCTTCCTCACTTTGCACAAGTGCAGCCAAGTTCCTCCCTCATTCCCTCACTCTCCTAGCCGAACATACAAGCATCCTTGGAGCAAGAAGACTTTGCTAACTCACCTTCCCTCACCTCTCAAAACCGTGGCTTATACCCCCAAGCAAGTGCAAGTTTTTCTCCTCTCTTTCCCTCACTGTCCAGCTTTGTTACTCACACTTGGAAGCTGTCCAAGATTGTTCCTCCTCACCATTGTATGCGCACAAGCCATCTCTAGGAAGGGTGAACTTGTGGTTGGTAGAACTAGAAAGGTGTGGTGTGTGAGCAAGAAGGGTGTGCTACAAGAGGTAAGCCTAGAGCTTAGACCTTTTACATTGAGTGAAACCATGTGTGTGTTTGAATGCCTCCTTGATTCTGTCTTGTAATGGATTCTTGATTGAGCATGATGAAAGTATAAGGATGGAGCTATTTCATGATGATTTGTATGCGTAAGTTATAGAATGAAAGTCTCATGGTTATGCTTAAGTATATGCCACTGTTTATGTATGAATGTGCCACTGTTTTGAGGATGCATATGCCACTGTTTCGGTTTGACAAGAGCACCATCTTGATGCCACTGTTTTGTATAAAAGTGCCACTGTTTTGAGGATGCATATGCCACTGTTTCGGTTGGACAAGATCACCATTTTGATGCCACTGTTTCTGCACACCATACTCACTGTTTTAGTGTCTCACATGCCACTGTTTCTGCATAAAATGCTCACTGTTTTAATGCCACACATGTCACTGTCACTGTTTTGCACCAAAAATACTCACTGTTTTAGTACTTAATGAGCCACTGTTTCTGCATAAAATAACCACCATATTGATGTCAAACACCACTATTTATGCCACTGTTTTAATGTCCAAAAATCATGATTTATGCCACTGTTTTAATGCTCAAAAACCACCAATTATGCCACTGTTTCAATGTTCAAATATCACCACTAATGTCACTGTTTTGGATGTTCAAATGTACCATTCATGCCACTGTTTTGATGCACAAATAACACTACTTATGCCACTGTTTTGATGTTCAAATGCCACTGTCTAATGCCACTGTTCTGCCACTGTTTTGGTGTCCAAAATGCCACTGTTTCTGTTTGTAAATGGTCACTGTTTCTGCTGTATGCTTACTGTTTTCCTGCTATAAAACGTCACTGTTTCTGTCCACTGTTTTTAAGGAAAACGTCACTGTTTCTGCCCACTGTTTTTAAGGAAAATATCACTGTTTTCTGCTCACTGTTTTAAAGACAACGTCACTGTTTTGCTCACTGTTTTAAGAACAAAACGTCACTGTTTTCTGCTGTAAAATGCTGCTGTATGCTCACTGTTTCTGCTGTAAAAACGCTGCTGTATGCTCACTGTTTCTGCTGTAAATTGCCACTATAAATGATTGGTTGTAATTGATTTAGGTGCGCTTAAGAAGTGAGATACTTCGCTGCTGTTTGGTATTGATTAAGGCACGCAAGGTAAGTGTCAGACGATATTACCTAATGTGACTATTGACTACTGGTATAAAATTGTGACATGATGCTCCATATTCCGTAAAAGTATTATGTTCCTTATGATGAAAGGAAACTGCCAAAAATGTGCCGTGATGGCTATATGATTATGAGGTAAAGACGTTATGTGGCAGCATAACGCATATGAAAGGTATGGCTATATGAAAGGTATATAAGCATACACCTTACATCATACCGCATTTTTGTACGTTTTGTGTGTGAAAGCATAGCATGGCATGCATGTACCAAGAGCATATAGGTCTTGCTTTTAGAATAGTTATGTACAGGACCATGTGTTTGAGCAAGCATCATATAGGCATCCCCAAGTTACCGGGGTATGGGACACTTGGCATCAGTCCGCATAGGCCCACAGTTGGAATCCACATGGAGCTCAGGTGCCAAGGTATATTTTGATTCCACTGTGAAGTGCGCGCACGACGGTGCTAAAAGCGCAAAGGAAAGGCGTTATATACGCAATATATGAATATGATGAAAAGGAAAAGCGTTATATGCGCAAAATATATGAATATGATGAAAAGGAAAAAGGAAAAGGAACAAGGATATGTTGAAGTGACTGTTTATGATTTTGTGCCTAGTTAATACTGTTATATTATTGGTTTTGTTGCCACACTACTGGGATTATTCTCACCCCTTCGGGGCTGCTATTTTCCTAAATGGCAGGAGGACGTAAAAGCATTTGAAGGCATGATGTTTGCTGATGAATGGACTTGTACTGTTGCTGTTTGATTGATTGGATGACTGTAATGATTAATATTTTGGTACTCTTGGATGACTGTAGACTCTATCATCTCTATTTTATCTTGAACTTTTATGAACAGCGGCTATTTTGGAAAACCTTTGTGAAAGGAATTTTTGAAAGACTTATGTGCTGAAATTTTTACAGTGCACCTTACGGGTGGTGTTTTTATGAGCAAACGAACTCCGATTTACTATTATTTTATATGCACGCGAAGCCCTCAACGTGCTCCTTCTAAATCACTTGAAATATTTTTTATCGTCCAAACAGAAGTTTTAAGAACTATTGAAACGTCTTACGGATTTTTATATTGCTATGAAAATCTTTGTGTAGCTCATGTGACGTTAACGACTCTAATTCCGCTTAGCAAACGACTCTCTTGGATGCATACAAGGGAGGGCGTTACAACTCTCTTCAACCATTGAGTCTCTTTGCTCAAAACTACATAATTAATAACGTGAATAACCATTAATTTCCATCATCATCCATCATCAATATATACATATGGTACTATTCATCTCTATAGTACTATTCATGTATATGTCACTATTCAAACATACGATACCTTTAATTTTTCAAATATATTTTCACCATTAAAATCCTTATCTAAACCCTTTTCTCAACATGAGCTAAGCCTCAATCAAGCTTTAACTTGCTCATTCAAGACAAACTTTCAAAATGAAAACCCAAGTTCAATCTTTCTCAAAACTTCTAAAACTAGGATTTCTTGACATAAGCTTACTTAGAATCACCCAATGAGTGGATTTGCAACCTCAAATGAGATCAAAACACCTTCTTGGACCTTCAATCAACAAAGGGGCGCCACTTTCCCTTCCATTTTTCTCTCAATACAAGGCTTATTGATAGATTATGGATTAGGGGTTGTGTTTGTCTCCTAATTCTAAGCAACTTTGTTTTTTTACCTCACTTGATTTCATGAAGAAATGAAGATGTTGCAAATTAAGCTTTCCTTCCAATGGCTTCGGGTTTGACGAAGAAGAATGAAGAAAAATGACGAAGGTGTTCTATTTCTTTAATTTAAATATGTTAAGTTATTTTAATTGGGTAAAAATTTATCTATCTACTCACCTGCATTCATTACCAAACTACACCCAATGAATTAGAATATTTTTTTAGTTATATTTCTAACTTTACTTTCACTTTTTGGGTAACTTTGTTTACATGCATTTTTACCCCAACATTGTCATTTTTACTTTTTTTCACCAAATGTGACTTTATTTATTTTTCTTCCACTTTTCTTATAATTATTCTTTAATATTATGATTAAAATTATTAATTCATAATTAAATTCCCAACTACATGCAAGGATTATTATAAAACACTTGCATGAACAAACCTTTGCATGATTAGATTTCTTGGATAGTGGAGATGCCATAAAGCTCAAACCAAGATCGATAATAGGAAAACTGGCAACAGAATGAGTAAGAAATAAATGTCGTGATGTGAGTGTACTTTATTGATCTCAAAAAGTAGTATACATGATCACCACGGTAATATCTCAATATCGAAAAACTCCGCTACTTTTTACTACAAGTGAACCCGTGCACCAGAAGAAAGTGGCGGAGCAAGAGATAGAAATGAGTGTTAATTCAGAATTTTGTGGAACTGAACTTGTTGCTTCCTCCAATGAGTCTAAGTGAGCAATGAGTTTCCTACATTAAATCAGGGGTTAAGTACTCTGAGTTGGATGTGATGGCATACTTGGGGGCAACATATTCGGTTCATCAAAGGGATTGGTCGACTTTTTGTTCATTGTAAATGGTTCCTGATGCTGTTGTTGCTGCATCATGTAATATTCTTGGTAGGGCACGCCTACCATTTGGGCTGGAATTGGGAATGCCATGTTAGGAGAAGCAAAGTATGCGTTTTGGATAGTTGGTGGTGTCGTTGCCATGTTATACTGGCTATCATGACTAGCCTCAAAATCAAAAGGATTGGAAGCCACTTGGCCTATGTGGTAAGCACCATTCTGCTGTGTTCCACCATTCGCTTCATCATATAGACTCTCAAGTTTTAATGCGTCCAATCCACCAGCCTGCTTTTCAAGATAAGATTAGTAACAGTGCATTTGTACCACTTCCAATGATAATCATTAATGGGAGAAGAGTAATGAAAATGAAAACAAAAACAGGGATCTAGTCAATGACATTACATATTCTACTTAGATGATTTTTTTTTTTTTTTTTTTACTTTTATATTTTTAAATCAAAGATATGGAATATCAACACTAAATCATAGGGAGCAGACAACCATGATTAAAAAAAAAAAAAAAAAACTGGATGAAGGTTGGATGCCAGAAGAGGGGGGATATGAAGAGTGGTAAAGCTGCTCCTTTGTAGCTAAAAGGTTAAGGGGTTCGAATTTGAAAAACTCCCTCTTTGCAAATACGTGAGGGTGGGAAGAATAAGTTTGCTCACAAAGATTGTCCTCACTTATGTCACTAGTTGAAATTTAATGGGCAGTGATTTTTTATTTTGCATGATTGGGTGAGAGAGCCACAAAAAATAAAAAATAAAAAAAAATCAGCAAATAATATAATTGGATGGATGAAGGGCCGGCTTGGCTCAGCGGTAAGCTTGCTTGCCGTGGTGTGTCAGGTCGCGGGTTCGAATTAGTCTCTCTGCAAAAAGCAGGGGAAAGACTGCCTAGAGTATTCCCTTTCCCAGACACTCACGAAGTGGGTATTTGAACTGGGTCGGCCCTTAATATAATTGGATGGATATAAGATGCAAGTGACACAGACTTACTTCTTTACTCTCTGCAGGTACATTCTCGTTCGACCTTTCCGGCTCTGCAAAAAGTGCAACCTCCCAACCTGTTACCGGACTTGCCTCGTTCTCATCATTGCCGGAATTTGAAGAATCTTCTGCTGAATTGCACATGCACAAAAGTAACAGCTTACAACAATGTTTGGTTGAATTACATTGAAATCCATATTATTACAAGAGAATACACTTTACCAGTTGGGACAACTGCCAGTGCTAGGGAATTCTCATCAAATTCAGATGCTCCTGTTAATAAGTCATACAAACCCTAACAGAACAAGAAGATCAATTAAAAGCTTGGCATAGAATAATCTGGACTTGGAAATAGTTGAAAACAACACTTACCATAAGATCAGCTGCTTGTGGTGGTGCTGTAGCCTCATTCTTTTCTTGAGAAGGATCTGACTTTTCTTCATTATCTGCATCTTGGTTAACTACATTTAGCAAATCACCTTCAGAAGCTGCATTTTCATTAGCAGTAGCTCCTTCGTCAATGGCATCCTGATAAGAATAGAGTTGGAACATCAAATTAGAATAGGTTCAATGTTACTGCAACCTAAAACCATTTTTAGGGCGAGTAGACAGAGCAATAAAGTTGTTTCTTGTGATCATAAGTTATGGGTTCGAGCTTAAACTTTTTACGAATATGCAAGGCTAAAGTTATGGGGAGCCTTAGGTCAAGGGTAGAGTTTGGGAGTAAGACGGCATACAATCGACCCTCGTCCCAGTCCTTACAAGTCGAGGAGTCTTGTGGACCAAGTTTGCCTTTTTTATAATTAATCTCTATAACAAATTTTATTGGATTGAAAATTTCAATGAAGTTTCCCTCTTCTTTTTTAAGTTCTCACAAAATACCTTGATTTTCAACATTATTAAGTAACTTTTCCCATATTGTTAAAATATCAACTGATATCATGATCTGTAGCTTGAATGGTAACATTGAGTCTCACAGAAAATAATGATTCATACAATCAAATTAGAAAAATACTACTAATACAACCTTGGACACTCTTTTGAATACCATTTTTTTATTAGAGTGAAATCTCAAGTTGGCCCCATTATTAGAGCTGGTCCAGTTATTTATGAAACCAGCATAGGATTTCATTTAATAATAGAAAAAATGTTAAAATGTTAAAAAAAATGTTAAAAGAGTGTTTTACTAGCTTTCTTCTCGTAAAATTATATTCTATAAGACTTAAGCATTCATTCTATAAGATGAAAAATAACCTATCGTAGTTCGGAGTGTAGCATCATACCACGTTGTATTCAAGCATTAAGGTGCACGGAGCCTCCTTAATATATTCTTCCATTGTAGTTATAAAAGAAGCAGGAGGCTGCAAAATACATATCAGATCATATCAATGGGAGATAATTGCACATCATAGACATGTGACACACAAAGTTTCCTTAAAAGCCAATACCTTTTTAATATTGATGAATTTCTGACCCCTTCCAAAGTCTAGGCCCCTGCAGGTCTCAAAGAACTCAGACAACCTCTCTGCCTACAATAAAACAAGTTTTATACAAACTTCAATTGGATTTCATTACAAGTATTAAGGGCCATAAATACAGATTAAAGGTTGAGCGAAGTATTACCTGGCTTCCTGATTTTTGATAAATCTGAAGTGCACTAATAGCATCATCACGATTCATCTCAAAAAACTGGGACAGAATAGAAGTCAGTGTTACTTTATCAACTATATATGGAGACTGCAAGAACTGAGGTGCTGCAGTACCAATCTGATTGCTTAAGTACTGAGTTGTTCACCTTGTCAAGTAATTCGACTACTGTAACAGTTATTGCAACATATATTTTAACACTTTCACCAGCAACCTGAAATAGGATGACCTCAAAACAGTATAAGATCAAAGGAGCCTAAAATGCATAAACTACAGTATCAAAATTTTAGAGTATGATATTTCTTACGACTGAAAGGGCATATTGAATTAAGCGATTGTATGCAGCTGAACCCCCTGGCTGCAAAAGTGAAACACAATGAATGTTTCATGAAGAGTCATGGAAATTACGAGAGTTGCAGGAAAAACAAGACATCATGATCAACAAGCTGCATGAATGTTACCTTGCAATCAAGAAGCCGAAAGAGAAGATTTTGTAGGGCTGGCAATTGCTCCAGCAATTCCTGGGTGCCAAGCTTTTTCGTATATTTCTGTATGTGGTTAGCATAAAAAGTTATATGTAATTTTTCACTAATCCCCAATAGCTTAAGCACAATTACAAAGAAACCAATGGGGCTAAAGAACAACAGCAAAACATAGTAAAAAGAAAAGATACATTTTGCACTAGATTTGCCATATAGAAAGTCTACCAATAATTTCATTTCATGAAAACAGGAAATTTTTGTAGTTTGACCAAGAGGATAATGAAATGGCAGAATGATTTAAGAACTACAGTACAGAATGAAGCAGTCATTTCATAATTTAGAGGAGGAATTTAAAGAAAAGGCAGGAAAAAGCATCAAGAGTTCACCCACCAAAGTTGTTATGGTTTCCTATCTTACATAAGAATATGACTATTTTCTAGAAATGCAATTTACCCGCTAGAACCACTGCTCAAGCTCAAGATTTCTGAGGGACATGAAAATTAGATGAAAGAAATGGAGAAACTGAAAAATGATTCTGGAACATGCACACAACTTCCTCAAAATTTAACATAAGGTTTCTCTCTCTCTCTCTCTCACACACACACACACACACACACACACACACACAAATGAAAAGAACATAAACTGAACTGCTCACCGAGCTATATGTTCCCACATCGTAGTTCACTATAGCAAAACATTGTAGGCGCTCTTCAAGGTAAAGGGCATAATTACGAATCCAAACAGAATAATCCGATGCTAAACAGCAAAAGCTCCATGTTAATAAACAGTCACTTAGGCAATAACAATGGAGGAAATTAAAGGAGTAGAAAAAGTACCATTTGGGATTGAGCCATCATGGAAGTTTGATAGAGCAATCATATAGCCTCTTCCCTTGCTATAATTGACAAGCTCTTCCCAAACTGTATTGTCAAGTTCCCTCATGGCACGGTGTAAAACAATAAGAGTTTTCAAAGCAACCTGAGCAACATCCAAGATGAAGAGAGTGGAATGAAAAATCTTCCATTGCAGCAAGGCAAAAAAGACATAATAGTTAATCAGGAACATACAGCCCAATTGTTAGTTTGGCTCAGGCGTCTAGCAAGACCATGTATACAATAAACAACCTCACTGCGAGGTTTTGATGGAGAAAGTGACTGAAATATGGCTGAAAACACCAGAAGAGTCAGAACACTTTGTAGTATGTGAAAAAAAAAAAAAAGTACACTAACTGCCACGGCATGTAGAAACCCTTAAAAAGCTTCAACTAAAGGAAAATATTTAGCAGAAGAATTTTAGCTTTTCAATTTTATAAAAGCAATAATTTTCAAATGAAAAGAATATAAACCACTACCCATTAAACCGAGTGACCTTTCAGTCACATAGGACAATAGCAGCAACTTTAACACTACTCCAACTCCTGCTCTTTAAATGGAAAAGAAAAAAGAAACAGGAACATGGCTACAGAACATGTAAAATAAACGATGAATATGGAGAAAATAGCTTTCTAAGTATCTTCAATAACTAGTTACTTATTTTCTCCGTATTCACCATTTATCTTACAGAACTGGAATATCACATACTTCGAATGTGCTTCTCCTTTGGCAATGCATGGTCATAGTTTGTTGCCTTAACAATTGCAGCATCCAACACCTGCGATTCATCACCACCTCTTTAAATTAATCTTGAAGAAGAAGACTAAATTTTGACAAACAATTTGCTTGATATATAGGTACCTTATGATCGCCATGGACTTTTCCCAATCCAAAAGCCTTCTTCATGTCACCTCTTGCTGCCAATCTCTTCAAACGGAAGTGTTTCTCTGATTACTAAACAAGTTATTTTCTAACACATTAAATTTATCCTATTTACTGAAATCATTCTCGAATGCAATGTCACTTTGACTATCCTAGAAATGAATAGTATTGCCAGTGGATCCATTATATTAAATTTGAGCACCATTCATCACAACCAAACCAATTCATAATACATTATTTCAAGCCAGTCGATACAAACCAATGTCCCCATTCTTTTCATTGAACTATTTTGTGTGAAGTAACATAAAAATTAGCGCGCCAGCATTATGCTTCACATGATACAGGCATTGTATGGATTAACTTAGTTAATCAATGAATTTATTGCACCTTCAATTACGATATGTTTAACTGAGATCATTTCAATGAAAAATTGTACTTCGGTAAAAACAATATTTATGGTTAGAATTCAAGACAATTTGATAAAAGAACCCGAACGTGGTGTCAAGCACAATATTGGTAGTGTCTTACAGAACAATAAATAAGAGAAAAAATTTCCGCCAAAAAAAATTTTCATTTGTTTTTTCAAACTGAGCAATATACGAGAGCACAAGAATTTAAATATATATATATTTAAAATAAGAAAAGTGCACTGTGTATGTGATTAAGAATTGGAGAAGTTGAACATTCAAATTGCGTTATTAATGTAAACAAGTGCAATAAGAAATTTACGTGTGAAACAGGATCGCCGTCGGAGATGTGAACCGGCGAAAGAAATGTGCAGCACGGCAAGCGCACCTATCGCGACATTTCCTGTTTTGTGGATATAAACCCAAAAATGCAACGTGAGCAAAAGCAGAATTACCGGCGTTCCTTTAGCGCATGTATTTTATTTTTTTCTTATATATACAGGGCAATACTTTTCTCGTAGTATTGTCTCACACAGACATAATTAGCTGGGTTCCGTAATTAAAAAAAAAAAAAAGACCGGCTGAAATTGTGATGTGTCTGTAATATGAGATAAAATATTTTGTATAATTTGGGAAAAACATTTCTCATATATATATATATATATAAAAAAAGAAAAAATTTTGGCTCAAATTGTGATGTGTCTGTAATATGAGATAAAATATTTTATGTAATTTAGGAAAAACATTTCTCATATATATATATATATATGGGAAAAGTATCTCTCCAGTCACGATAAAGTTATTTTTTACCCTATATATGACGTCGTTTTGGGTTATAATATTAAAAGATTATAATGATAAAGACTAATATACTCCTGTAATATATTAGAATTACAAAAACATCTGATTTCCATTACAAAAAAATTTGAGCCCTAGGTTGTAAGTAGAATTAACGGACAAGATAACTTTATCTCAAGTGACTTGAGAGATCTTTTACCCTATATATATATATATATATATATATATATATATATATATATATATATATATATATTTTATCTTATTTTCATCAAAACGACGTCGTTTTGGGACAGAAATCATGGTGTTTTTGTAATTTTATTGTATTTCAGGATTATAATAGCCTTTATCATTCTAATTTTTTAATTTTTCAGCCTCAAAACGACGTTATTTCAGATGAAAGAGTGTAACTTACACTGATGTAAAATGAAACTTTCTTCCGTGTGTATATATATATATATATATATATATATATATATATATATATATATATATAGGCTTGATTTGTCTCCTTCAACATTAATTTTTTTATCTCGAAACGACGTCGTTTTGGGACACAATTCAACAATGTTTTTGTAATTTTAATTTAAGAAGATTATAATAATTTTTAAATGGAATTTTTTACATTTTTCTTGACCTCAAAAAAAGCGTTTATCTCCTTTAGAAGTTATCTAGAATAATAATTTATATATATATATATATATATATATATATATATATATATATATACATAGAGGAAAAACATTTATCAAGCTGCTTGAGATAAATTTATTTCGTGCAAAATTTTTCATTTATCAAGCTTTTTTAATAAATTTGGGCCCCGGCCATCATAAAACTACGTCGTTTTTGCATGAGAAAATCAAATCCCTATATATATATATATATATATATATATATATATATATATATATATATATGGTTTTATAATTCTCATTCAATATGAGAATTACAATTTTCCTACACACCATTCGATTTCTATGCTGACATAGGTCCTACATATAATTTTTTCTAACACATGGTCCCACATGCTTTTTATCTCTACAACATGAGATTTAAATTCTCCTTCAACATGAGAATTATAAAACCCGCACCGCTAATTAAGGTAATTAATGAATTAATTGTGATAAATTGGGAAATGATTTCATAATTGACCTTAATAATTATTATTTGGCTTAAATAATTATAGTAAGTGAGTAAGAATGCTGAAAGTCACTTTTCGGAAGAAAAGTGCAGATACCGGTTCTGCTACCCGGTATAAATGCGTACCGGAAAAGTATCCCGAAAAATTATAATAAGTGCATGATAATTACTAGAATAATATGTAGGACTTGTAAAACAAGTTTCAAGTCAAAATAATGAGATCTGATGCCAGAACTGATACTGGCTATGGAAAAGCGCGTACCGGAAAGGTGCTCCAAGAAATAAATTAAAAATATGACAAATCTTATAAAAATGAGTAGGTTAAGATTTCAAAGTTTGAGATCAAAATCTTTTGCGTAACTATTAAAGTTGATACTGTACGTTATTTGCCTTGTGGCTATTTATATTCTTATTAGTGGGCACAAAACCGTAAATAACAGTCTTCTACGTGAATGCCTTGTGGTGGCTGGTCTAAAGCACTGTTCCATTGTCTTTCCTCACCATTTGAGGGTCAAGTCTTCATCTTTTGCTTGATTCCTTCCTCTTTCTCTTCATAAACACTTGTGAGCATCCTTGTGTGAGTGAAAAGAGTGTCTTTTGGCCATGTTCAGCTGCTGTGTGTGAGGGTGGTGGGCTGCGTTGGTGAGCTTGAGTGACTTGAACCTTTGGCTTGGCATTGGTGGTGCCAAGGAGCCATCTTGTGGTGCAAGAACCCACCTTGGAGGTGCCATTTTCGTGCTCCTACTTGGTCTGAGTTTGAGGAGCTGTTGGTGAGCTCCAAGTGTCCTCATTCCCCTGTTTTTGAGCTTTGGTGAGTTATACCAACCATGATCATGAGTTTAATGCTTAAAAATGGAACCTTGATGCATGTATTGAGCTAAGTTAATAACTTAAGGATGAGGAAGGTTAAACACACCTAGAAATGCATGATTAAGTATATATAATTGGTTAAAGTTGGACACTTTGGACTGGATATTCACGAAATGCAGAAACTGCATTTTGTCGTGGAATATCCAGATATTTTTCAAACAGATATCCGGATATGGTATCCGGATATGGGGATCGGGATATCCGGATATTGAATATCCAGATATGGTCAGTGTGATATCCAGATATTGAATATCCGGATATGCCCCGAGGAATATCCGAATATTCTGGGATTTTGCAGAACAGTAGCCGTGATGTGGGTACAGTAGGCTATTGGGGGTCTGTGGACCCTAGATTAAGGAAGTTGGACTTCTATAATTAATGAACCAAGTCAGAATCACATGATTAAGGGCTTATGGCTTTGTTGGAAGCCTTAAGACGTAAAACGTAAAGGAAAGGCGTAGTCTTTAAGTTGTATGCTTATGATGCATAATTAATGATATATTATTGGTCCATAACAGATTGTGATACTGCTGTGTTTGGACTGTGAGAGTGGTTGGACTCTTGGCTTGGATTGATTGCTTGCAAGGTAAGATTTCGTGTCCTCGGTTTAGCCATGTTGTGGTTCCACCATGTCCCATGAGGATGTGGTTTATGCATGTTGTGTTACATGCTTTTGATATTTGGAAATGCTGTTGAGCTGTTATATGCAATATGCCTTTATGATATGCATGTGGTGTCCACCTTTACGGTAAGCCTGAGTATGTAGTACATACGATAAGGTGAGGCTGTGGGTGAGGTGCAAGCGGTGTTCCTTGTACTCATGTGGGTTTAGACGTATTCCTACATTTCTCTGGCCAGTAGATAGTATAAACACACATGGCACGAATATCTGTTGCACTGCATAGTTTTGGAACTAATATTGGAAATACTGTTTTTGAACTTATATTGCACATGTAAGTGAGCTTGGGGTGGAAGATCCTTAAGGACCCCTTGCCTTACTGAGATTTCTTGTTTAGAGATCTCACCCACGTTTGGGGACGTTTATTTCAGGTTCAGGTAATGTTGAGGGCTCAGGTGGCAGGAGGCCAGAGCTGAGTTAGATATTATTGTGATATGCTGACATGTTGGATGCTGGATATTGACTGCTGTTTATGTTTTCCGCCATTATTATGTTGAGACTGATTTTGGGCATTGTTGCCTTATTTGGTGAGCATGGGGATTATCCATGCCACATAGACTTGTTTATGTCTTCAGTTACAATAGTTGTTTAATGTATCAGGGTATTGTCCAGGCTATGTATTGTAGTCCGTGACTTTAAATACTCACATTATATTTATATATGAGGTATTCAGTTAGTTGTCTTGTAATTTACATACAGGCATTGTTTTTATGAAATTGATTAAGTAATCAAGTTGGCTAAGGTTAATGACGTCATAATTGAATTAAAGAAAAAGTTATTCCGCATTTTAATTAAGCGTGGCTTAATACGATAGTATTTTAACAATTCGGGTTAACACGGATGTTACATTTTATGGTATCAGAGCACTTTCTAGGGAAAAGCCTATATGTATTGCAATAACTTAGGATGTTTTGTTGCGTGTCTATCTTGTGCTCTCTCTGATTGGTGTGTATTATGATAATGCATATGTGACCACATGGCGTGGACCTGATCAACTCATTCTTTGTGTAACTTGTGCAGAGTCATGGTGCAACCAAGGAGGAACCAGGGTACGAGTGAGGATCAACCGGATCCTATCTTGGCTGCATTAGCTGAGATGCAGGCGGCCCGACTAGCCGACCAGGAGGCCGCGAGGTTGGCAAATCAGGCTATGCTGGACGCCATTAGAGAGGCGAACAGGAGAGCCACCGCAGAGGTACTGGAGGAGAACCGGATGGCCAACATGACTATGATGAGGGTCATGTTAGAGGAGTTGAGGGCTGGTCCTGCTACGGGCCAGTGTCCTCCACCACCTCCACCACCGCCACCGCCTCCACCTCCATCTAGTCAACAGGAGGACACCCAGAGTCATGATAACCTATATGTAATGACCCACCGATCAGAGAATCCACCCATATGATCCATGCAGTAATGATAACCTACCACCAGCTGACCCTGTTCTAGTAGCATCCCCAACGTTTCTTATTCGTGCTTTTATATAGATCAACTCAACTATACTAACAGTCACATCAATGCAGAATACTTCCTCATCTCACATTACTCATATATGATAATAATTGTCTCCGGGAACGTAATCCACACGGAGATAACCATACCCTCTAGGCACATAAGCCACACATAGATATCTATAATATCATGTCGTACAACTTGCACCCAGTGCACAGAGAAAACTTATATTCATAATATATCTGTATATCACAACCAACGTGTACCCAGTACACACCAGATCATACTTGGACCCTGTCCATTTAGTGTCTGTATCATACCCGTATATAACGGCAAAATGCTTTGAATAAACACATGGGGCTACCCCCATAATCATAGTAGTAGTATATTAATCATATCACATATATGTATGGGGCACTGTTTATTCCTTGATTGTTCTTCTCAAAGATTGTTTACTCTTTTACTTTGACTACTCACCTGGCACAGTCCATAACATAATTTCTACTCCATGAATCCTACACTTTTCTCAAAGTTCTGTACACACCTCACATCTCTTAAGATAAGTATAATATTTCTCATCACACAGGGATTTTCTAATCATCTTCGTCCAATAACAGAGAACTAACTTCACCTCAATCCTTGCTCTGAAATTTACATTAATCACTGCATTGAAATTCTACCTCATTCCTTACAATAAAAGTTTTACCTTAGTCTTTGCACTAAAATCCTGCCTCAGTCCTTGCACTGAAAGCCACTCATCAGTCTTGCGCTAACACTTTCACGTCAGTCCTTGCACTGACCATTATACCTCAGCTCATTAACTAATCTTATCATTCTAGTTTTGACATTACACATTAGCTCTTTTGCTAAACACATGATTTCATACACTATGCACATTTTATACATCAGCTCTTTCGCTAACCACTTAATTTCACACTTTATTGTAACTCAGTTCATACACTAATCACATGATTTCACATTAGGTTGTACCTTAGCTCATTCTTTACTCATACCATCTCACCTTATTGTTACACAACAATAACCCACAAAATCATGCCACCGTTCTAATCCATTGCCTGCTATGGCTCACATAAACATATACTCAATACTATAGGGCAACCCATCAATTTTCTTGATCACTTCCACCCTTGGTGGTTGTAGAATATTCATTACCTTGAAAATACCTCTACTCTGTCTATCAATCCATGTCAAATACCAATAATTTCACAAGCAAACTACCATTAGTAGTACCTATATATAGACCACAAGATCATAGTTTCTTTACAATTCTCATTACTGTCTTACACATGACTATACATTTCAACCGTCCTATTCACTTATCACTGACACGTCTGCCAATTTTAATCGGCACCCGTTAACTACAATGGTGCCTTCATGGTACATTTATCTTATGTCATCCATGGAGATTTTCTCAACTTTTTCCTTCTACACATACTACGTAATTACTTCATCTCACCTATGTTTACTTAACACCACCTTCTTATGGACTTAGTTTCCACATGTCAACATATTTCAATTACACTTCACTAACATAATCATTTCAATTCATTCAAGTGTGCACCATTTATCACGGTCTTATAACTTCTAATCAAACATAGCATATTTAACTCATACCTAAGCATATCTATTCTCATTTCTCAATAATCCCTCGGGTTCTAAATCTCTCACCTTGATGAAGTCTATTCACCAAGTCCACTTGTACATAATTGTTTTACTATACAACACATATACTCGGAAGTTTCACCAATACCATTTTCATATTATGTACTCATCTCAATTATATATTTATTATTCATAGTACCACAAGGTTCACCTATGCTAATACCACAAGGTTCACCTATGCTAATACCGTACATATCATAGATTTGTTTACAACTTTTATTTATAATACAATTTTATCAATTTCTTTAAAAGTCAGACAAAATACTTAAGTCTATTTTCCTTAAGTCCCCTAATATTAACATTTTACTCAATGCCATCTCTTGTCCATGGAGCAGTCATCACTGCTGCCACAACATCAAGCTTAAAGACTTACATTCGGTGCTCCATGGTTGCCACACAAGCTTCTTATGATGACCACACATGTAACACAAAGGAATGGTTTGATCAGACCCACACTAAGGAATCACATATGTAATAATTGATAAGAGTCTACGTACAACTATGCAGCACATAACACAGCTATACATTATCAGAGTTCCCTTACAAAACTGCTCTGATACCATAAAATGTAACAGCCCATTGTACACCGGTATTGTTAACATTAATTATGATATTAAGCGCAGTTACAATCACAACAATTCATTTAATAAAAATGCAAGTAAACTTTTTCCGTTTATTACGCGAGTATTTAAAACCGTAAAAAGCGTAATAAATAAAAGCTGTGATCATAACTATAAACTCTTTGCGGAAGACTTATTTAAACTATTTTTATAACTTACCTTACTTAGTATAAGTCACTAAGGGGTTCCCATAAACCCACTTAGCCAATTTCTCCATCTTGCCTTTTCTACTTATCCGAGCATGGTTCGGTCTATTCATTCATACTCTCTCAATTTTCTTTGTGTTCGTCTCATCTTTTAGTATCTTTTACAAAACTTAATTAAATTTCTAAAGCGCCATCACATGAGTCATTTTGATCTCGTTTGCTCCGGATATCACCGTTTGAAGTTGGACAAGCATAGCTACCAGCCAACCCTAACACAGCTCTAGACCACTCCCACTCCGTGAATTACTGCAGATTATCCACTAAGGCATTTGTTCTCAAATTTTTTACAGCAAACTAGATACCTCAAGCTTCAATTTAATATATCATACACCTAATTTGACATACAAACGAAGCGGGAATAAAATTCCCAAAACCGGTCCAGAACAGCCTCCAAGTGCAGGGCAAAACAGGGCAGTCACGTGTACTGGCTTCCACAGGGTTGCGTTCAACCCAAAAAATTCTAAGAATTTAACACAATGTAGGGGGAATCTCAAGCTTTAAAATGGCGTATGGCACGTCCCTATTGGACCTTTGTGGAGGGAGATATGCTCTCTCGATGTTTGTCTAAAATCTGCCAATTCTACAGAAAATTCGCCAGAGTTTCCTTTGTTTTTGCAAAAATCCCCAAATTTCAAATGTTCACTAGTACCTCAAATGTACCTAATAAGCAATGGATGGCACACACAAGGACTAGCAATGCCTTAGGGCTCTTACAACCCAACTCAGTTTACATTTATTATACAGTTCATACTGTATAGCTCACTTTATAAATCCTTAACTTGTTTCAATCACAAAGGTCCATTTTCATGCAATTTCTCAACATATGGTAATTCATAAACCTAAATAGGCCTAAAGCCATTTCATCATATTACATCAAGTACCATTGTTCCATTACGCTTCTCAATTAGATATTACATCTTACAATTCATAACTTTAAATTACAACTTACAACATAAAGCTTAGAATGACAAATATGACTAGACTTAGGCAAAATATACATAATCATGATCTACATATATCCTAGGCCCAACGGCCATCTAAATGCAAAATATGAAAAGTGCTCCTCCAACACTCATCCTACAGGCCTCTTGCCCGCCGCTCCAGCACCACTGCTACCTCCTGAAATAAAGTCCCCAAGACAGGGTGAGATATACGAATATATCTCAGTAACCCAGAGGTTTTGGAGAAAACTCCGCCCAATGGCTCACTTCGATGCATATAAATAATATAAAATAACATCACTTAAAACGGGATATAGCAAGGGATTTAGAGAAACTGGGGAATATCGGGATACAAAATACGATGAAGCGGGATGGTAGCTACCAATACCACGCAACATCCTCGGCATATATAAGCCTATAGGTCTTATCCAAGGCGTGTTCCTAGATCATCCAACCAAGGTACCCCTTCCATCCATATACACCCGAGACATTCCTAGTGTGCTCCTATCCGGGTCACACACCACAACCTTAGGTCAACTGGAACTCCCTCTCGGAGACCTATCCAGAATTCCGAAACTCCCGAAGGCTAAATGTCTACTGGCCAGCAAATTGGTACATAAGTACCCACTGCAATAATGCATGCATGCTCATGTTATTCTACACTACTCATACACATTCCTACCATCATCCTCAATGGGTATGGTGGAACACACAAGCGGGAACAAGCCCCAGTACCAAGAGGTTACCTTAGTATGCCTCTTCACTACCTCCACAGCAGCTTATTTTCCAGACTTGTTACTCAACAGAATTCCTCAACCCACTTGGTCCAGGACCAAGGGTAATCCACCGGCACACGGTTCGAGGTTCCATTCAACGTATGGAAACCTACACAGTCATGTACCATCGTCAGTACACGACAATTCTATCAAAACGCGAAAACATCAAAATTACCCCCTACACCCTTGTAGGTTCGGCCTTCATAGGAATTTTTCAAGTTTTATTTTTATAAGTTTCTTTTCTCATTTTATTCACATCCTTATGTTGCCAAAAAGCTAAATCAAGTGCCGTTTTTCCACGTTACGTATTTTAAGCATCGTTTTGCTTAATAATTCACTCTAGGTTCCTTTTAACCCTTTAACATCATCAATATTTTTCCTTTGGTTTTTCAACCATCCAACCACCACACATCCCATCTCACTACCATTTAATTACACAACACCTCATCCAATTAATTTTTCCAACACAATTCCTCACTTTTCTCTAATATGGCCGAATTGGTGCTTATAGGGATTCAAGAGATTTCATTCTATTTTCAACCTTTCCACACCCCACACAATACCATTATATCAACATATAATCATCCAACAACTCACCAATAACATCTCAACACCTTTTCCAAAATCCAAGTCATGACTACTCAAAAATATTCTATGTTAAAATCCATATTTTTCACCTAAAATTTTCATGGCATTTCTAGTTTAAACACATCTTCTAAGGCATTATCATCTATACACGTTTTCCATTTGAGCTCTCTAACATCACACATCATCAATCAAAGTTTAGGGTTCATGAATATCATCAACAATCAAACCATGTAAATGGGGTGGAAATATACTCATAACCAAGGCTTGATACTACCCCAAGACTTATCCAAGCAATGGAAGACCAAATGGCTCCATGAACCTCAATTTTTCCCCAAAAACTCATTGCTGTATTTGGCTTGGATCCCCCTAAATTGATGATTTCAAGGCCAAAGGATACTATCAATGTGTTTGGAAGGTTGTTTCCAACAAATTTCAACACAAATTTTGTTGGATTTGGTGGAGAAATGAGTGGTTTAGGAGGAAAGAAAAAATCAAGGTGAAGAGGCCATGTGGGGGCTGTTTCGCGCGACCTTGGAGAGAGAGAGAAGTGAAAGTGATGAGTGAATAGTGAGGGGATGATGTGGCTTAAGTGAAATGTGAGTGGGGTGGGTCCCACGCGATTTAAATTTCATCCGAACTTTCACTAAACGTTCAAAAATTCACAACCTATTTAGAAACTCTAATTTTTAACATTAAACATTCTTCTTTAATTATACTTGATCAGATGAATCCGGAGTTTTCCGGTCATTTGAAGAAAACACTGTTTTAAGCTGTTGCGCGCGCCATTGGCACGCTTCCCCAAACTTACTTAATTCCATCAAATATTATTAGAAATCATATTTCCTAGTTCTATAGACCATTTATAAATCATATTTGAACTGACAATATGTTTCACCTATGTTATGATATGCCTGGATTATATTAAACTGACAATCAAGTTGAAATTATCATGGTGGGAATTATCCCTAGTGGTCCAAAATACAGACAAAATGTTGTCCATTTTATTTTGGCTATGGAAATGAAAAAGTTTGCAATACGTAAAGAGAAAAGGAGAAAATTTATTTAATTAGTTTCCACATTAAATTAAGTTGAGTATGTTGCGCTTACTATCATATGAATGTTAATTAACCAGCTACAGACGAGGCTTTATAGTAATTGATTAAGAAATTTATGTAATCGATTACATAAGTCATGTGATAAATTAAATGGTCAGTCAACGGTTAAATAGAGGCAGATTGATGTATAATTTTGGTACGAGAATAAAATGGGTATTTTTTATTTAATAAGGGGCAAAAAGATCAAAAAGTCTTTCAATTAACCCCTTATAATTTGTAATGGTAACAAATTAACATATCTGGAAAAAAAATTACTAACAATGTAAACCCCAATTCCCTAATTTATCTGGTGTTTGATTGCACAAAAAGTGTTCCAACCAGACCAATAACTATAACTGTTACGGATATATACAATATCCTAACTGCCCACTCAATAATATGCTAAAGGATAGATGCACATTGTAACAGCCCGTGTTAACCCGGATTGTTAACATACTATCGTATTAAGCACGCTTAATAAAAATGCGGAATAACTTTTTTCTTTAATTCAATTATGACGTCATTAACCTTAGCCAACTTGATTACTTAATCAATTTCATAAAATACTGCCTGTATGTAAATTGCAAGACAACTAACTGGAATACCTCATATATAAATATAATGTGAGTATCTAAAGCCACAGGACTACAACACATAGCCTGGGTCAAAATCCTGATACTTTAATTACAACTTAAATATAAAGACAATAACACAACCACGTGGCATGGACAAACCCCATGCTCACCAAATAAGGCACAACGCCCAATAGCAGTCTCAACATAATAACATAATAAAAGTGGAAAACATCACAGCAGTCAACATCTAGAATGTCAGCATATCATAAATATCAACTCAGCTCTGGCCTCCTGCCACCTGAGCCCTCAACATTACCTGATCCTGAAACAAGCGTCCCCAAACGTGGGGTGAGATTTCTAAGCAAGAAATCTCAGTAAGACAAGGGGTCCTCAAGGATCTTCCACCCCAAGCTCACTTACATGTGTAATATAAGTTTCAAAACAGTATTTACAATATAAGTTTCAAAACTATGCGATGCAGCAGATAATCATGCCATGTGTGTTTATCAAATCTACTGGCCAGAGAAATGCAGGAATACGTCTATACCTACATGAGTACAAGGAACACCGCTTGCACCTCACCCACAACCTCACCATCTTGTATGTACTACATACTCAGGCTTACCGTATAGGTGGACACCACATGCATATCATAAAAGCTCATTGCATATAATAGTTCAACAGCATTTCCAAAACATCAAAGCATGTAACACAACATGCATAAACCACATCCCCATGGGACATGGTGGAACAACAAAATGGCTAAACCGAGGACACGAAAGCTTACCTGGCAAGCTAGCTATCCAAGCCAAGAGTCCAACCACTCTCAAGTCCAAAAACAGCAGTATCACAATCTGATATGGACCAATAATACATCAATACTTATGCATCACAAGTATACAACTTAAAGACTACGCCTTTCCTTTACGTTTTACGTCTTAAGGCTTCCAACAAAGCCATAAGCCCTTACTCATATGATTCTGACTTAGTTCATTAATTACAGAAGTTCAACTTCCTTAATCTAGGGTCCACAAACTCCCAATAGCTTACTGTTCACACAACATTGCTACTGTTCTGCGAAAAACCCAGGATATCCGGATATCACAGGGAACATATCCGGATATGCCATATCCGGATATCACACTGGCCATATCCGGATATACCCTATCCGGATACCCAGATCCCATATCCGGATAACAATATCCGGATACCATATCCGGATACAGATATCCAGATATATGTTCGACAAATATCCGGATATCTCACGACAGAATGCAGTTTCTGCATTTCGTGAATATCCAACCCAAAGATTCAACTTTTAACCCATGTACACGTTAAAGCATGCATCTTTAATCTGTTTTAGGTTCATACTCATTATACCCTCTTGTTTACTCATTAAACATGGCCAAGACATCAACTTTAAGCATTAAAACTTAAGATCAAAGGTTGAACAACTCACCAAAAGCTCAAAACAGAAAATGGAGGTGCTCTTGGAGCTCACAACCAGCTCCCTAGGTTCTGACTTCACACCAAACAAAAATGCCTTCACAAAGGTTGGTTCTTTCCACACAAAGGTCACCACTTGGACCTCAAAATGCCACAACTATGGCTTCCAACCCTCAAGCCACCCAAGGCCAACAACCTCACCAACACACAGAGGCTGGAAACTCAGAAGTACACACTCACACTTCCTCACCATGCATGCTCTCAAGTGTTTAGGAGAAGAAATGTGAAGGAAAAGGCCTCAAGGTTCAAGAAATGATGAAGGGAAGTGAAGAAGGCACCAAGTCAGCAAGGTGGCTCCAAATTCAGAGAGAATTCACGTAGGAAAAGAGGCACCTAGGGTTTTGTGCCTTAGTATGTCTATTTATAGGCACAAGGCCACTTAACGCGCAGTATTAGCCTTAATAGCAAAGTAAAAGATCTTGGTCCCAAACTTTGGAATCTAGACCTACACATTTTTCTAAGATTTGTCATATTTTTATTTTATTTTTCGGAGCACCTTTCCGGTACGCGCTTTTCCATAGCCAGTATCAGTTCTGGCATCAGATTACATTATTTTGACTTGAAACTTGTTTTACAAGTCCTACATAATATTCTAGTAATTATCATGCGTTCGTTATAATTTTCCGGGATACTTTTCCGGTACGCATTTATACCGAGTAGCAGAACCGGTATCTGCGCTTTTCTTCCAAAAAGCGACTTTCAGCATTTTTACTCACTCAGTATAATTATTTAAGCCCAATAATAATTATTAAGGTCAATTATGGAATCATTTCCTAATTATCATAATTAATTCACTAATTACCTTAATTAGCGGTGCGGGTTCATACATTCACTCCACCTTTTTAAGGATTTTGTCCTCAAAATCAGAAACATACCTGTCTCGAAAGTCGGGATACTGTCGGAGAAGCTCATCTTCTCGCTCCCAAGTGCACTCCTCGGGACTACGCCCAGTCCACTGCACCTTGACCATCGGAATGATCTTGCTTCTAAGCTGTTTCTCGCCTCGATCGAGAATCTTAAGTGGTCCGACGGGAGTCTTTAGGTTCTTCCGAACCTCCATATCATCCGGCTGCACCACGTGCGAAGGATCTGCCATGTACCTCCGAAGCTGAGACACGTGAAACACGTCGTGGATGTTGGCTAGGTTCGGAGGCAAGGCAAGTCGATAGGCAACAGGTCCTACTCTACCAAGGATCTGGTAGGGCCCAATGAACCGAGGGCTCAACTTCCTCACTCCGAGTTCCCGTCCAACACCGGTGACAAGTGAAAGTTTCACAAACACGTGCTCACCCTCACTGAACTTCAGTGGTCGATGCTTGACATCATAGTAGCTTTTCTGGCGATTCTGTGCCTGCTTCAACTTTTCCCTGATCATCTGGATCTGCTGGGTAGTATCTTGGACAAAGTCCAAGCCGAAAAGCTCTTTATCTCCAACCTCAGACCAGTAAGTAGGAGTCCGACACCTCCTACCATACAGCGCCTCGTAAGGTGCCATGCCCAGACTAGCATGAAAACTGTTGTTGTACGAGAATTCTACCAACGGAAGGTACCTATCCCATGCAGAACCCTGCTCCAATGTGCAAGCTCTCAACATGTCCTCCAATGTCTGGATGGTCCGCTCAGTCTGTCCGTCAGTCTGAGGGTGATAGGCGGTACTCAATCTCAACTGCGTACCAAAAGCCTCCTGCAGTGCCTCCCAGAACCGAGATGTGAACTTCGGGTCCCTATCACTGATGATACTCTCGGGCACCCCGTGAAGCCTCACAATCTCGCGGACATAAAGCTTGGCCAACTGCTCTGTAGTGAAGCTCACCTTCACTGGAAGAAAATGGGCAGACTTGGTTAATCTGTCCACAATGACCCAGATAGAGTCACAACCAGCCTGAGTCTTAGGCAATCCCACCACGAAGTCCATGGAAATACTCTCCCACTTCCACTGTGGAATCTCCAGAGGTTGAAGTTTACCAGACGGTTTCTGGTGCTCAATCTTTACTTTCTGACATATAAGGCATTTGGATACGTAGACCGCTATGTCCCTCTTCATGCCCGGCCACCAAAAATTTCTCTTTAAGTCCTGGTACATTTTGGTAGCACCAGGGTGAATAGTAAACCGGCCCTTATGAGCCTCTGCCATAACCTCTTCGGTCAATGGCCCTCGAGGAATAACAATCCTCTCCTGGAACAATAGCAATCCATCCTCGTTCCAAGACACACCGTCCTGGTTCTTCACATAATCAAGGCACTCTCTTTGCACTTGCGCCTCTTTAATCCTTTCTATCAGCTCATTAATCACTTCTGCTGTTTCTATTTCGAGCAGTGCGCCCCCAAACAAGGAGTTCACTCTCAAGTCTCTGAACTTTTCGATCACCTCGTAGTCGCTCATCATCAAGCTGGATAAGCTCACGGATTTCCGACTCAAAGCATCGGCTACCACATTGGCCTTGCCAGGATGGTACCTCAATTCAAAGTCGTAGTCCTTCAAGAACTCCATCCATCTTCGTTGTCTCATGTTCAACTCCTTCTGGTCAAACAGATACTTCAGGCTCTTGTGATCACTGAATACAGCAAATTTCATGCCAAACAGGTAATGCCTCCAAATCTTGAAAGCAAAAACAATGGCTGCCAACTCCAAGTCGTGAGTCGGGTAGTTCTCCTCATGAGGTTTCAACTGTCTTGAAGCATAGGCAACAGCTTTCCCTTTCTGCATCAACACACAGCCTAGCCCCTTACCAGAGGCATCGCAGTATAACTCAAACTGTTCCGCAGGATCAGGAAGGACTAACGCAGGAGCAGTAGTCAGTCTCTCCTTCAACTCCTGGAAACACACCTCACACTCATGTGTCCACACAAATGGAGTCTCTTTTCGGGTAAGGCGAGTCATCGGTAGCACCATCTTGGAGAATCCCTCTATGAACCTCCTATAGTACCCTGCCAAACCCAAGAAGCTTCTCACTTCTGTAACCGTCTTGGGCCTCTCCCAGTCCATCACGGCCTCAATCTTGTTAGGATCAACTGCAACTCCATCAGCGGAAATCACATGACCCAGAAATTTCACCGCCTTGAGCCAAAACTCACATTTTGACGGCTTAGCATATAGCTTTTTCTCTTTTAACACTTGCAAAACAATCTTCAAGTGCTCAGCATGCTCCTCCTCCATCTTGGAGTAAATTAAGATGTCGTCAATGAAGACGATCACAAACTGATCCAGGTACGGCTGGAAGATCCTGTTCATATAGTCCATGAACACTGCGGGTGCATTGGTGAGTCCAAATGGGATCACCAAGTACTCATAATGCCCGTACCTCGAGCGAAACGCTATCTTTGGGACATCCTCCGGCTTTACCCGTATCTGATGGTAACCGGACCGGAGGTCGATCTTGGAATATACACAAGCACCCCTGAGCTGATCCAGCAAATCATCAATGCGTGGAAGAGGATACTTGTTCTTGATTGTCACCTTGTTCAACTGTCTGTAGTCGGTGCACAACCGCATGGTCCCATCTTTCTTTTTCACAAAAATGACCGGTGCTCCCCAGGGAGACACACTCGGCCGAATGAAATCTTTCGCTGAAAGCTCCTCGATATGCTTCTTCAGCTCCGCCAACTCTGGTGGCGACATCCGGTATGGAGCCAACGATATAGGCCCCACACCAGGCAATAAGTCTATGGAGAACTCTATCTCCCTCTGCGGTGGAAACTCAGGAATCTCCTCGGGAAACACCTCGAGGAATTCCCTCACCACAGGAATGCCAGTGAGATCCTCCTGTGTCCCACTCACCAAACCTCCCAACATGACATAGCCAAATGCCCCTGCTCTCAAGGCCCTCCTCGCCTGCAGGACTGAAATGAACGGTGAGGAACTGGCTGTGGACCCACCCGGAGACATCACCACTCTCTTGGCACAGCAATCAATCAATGCACAGTTTCTGGACAACCAATCCATGCCCAGAATAATCTCCAGGTTGGCCATCGGCAATCCTATCAGATCTACCGAGAAGTCACGGCCATCCCACTGAAACGCTACATTGCGATGAACAGTGGAGGTCAAACATTTTTCTCCGGTGGCGGTGGTCACCCGCATCGGTGGAGAAAGCACATCACTGGGCAACTCAAGCCCCACAGCAATAGGGGTAGCAACAAAAGAGTGCGTTGCCCCGGAATCAAACAGCACATCAACAGCTGAAACACCAATGGTAATAGTACCTCTGACCAGGTTCGGAGCTCTGTCCGACTGCTGACGATCAAGTGTGTATACTCGCCCCGTAGTAGGTGGCACTGCTGGTGCTCCAGTAGGAACCATCTGCAATGGCACAGCCTGCACTGCAGCAACTCTCGTCGTCGGGCAATCTCTGAAGTAGTGGCCCTCCTTGCCACACTGGAAGCATATCAGCTGTCCGGTAGAACACGGCCCAAAATGTGACTTCCCGCATCCCGAGCATCTGGGAGCAGGAGGTCTCGCTGTGTTTCCCTGAGTAGAAGTCCTTTTAAATTGATTTGGCGCTTGCTTAGCCGCCAACTATTTGCCCTTGCCTTTATTTCCAAGCTTCCTGTCTCTCCAGGAAGCGGAACCACCAGTACTCTGTGGCACCTCAATCTTGGCCTTCTTGGCCTGACACGAACGGCAGTAGTCCTCAATGTCGCGACACTGCTGTACTAAAGCTCCGAAGTCTCTCGAAGCAGAACCAGCAAGATGTCCAGCAATGTCCTCATTAAGTCCCCTCCGGAACTTAGCCGCAAGAAAAACGGGAGTCGGTCTCGCCATACAGAAATGAGCAAACTTGACCAACTCATTAAACTTGGCCAGGTACTCGTCGACAGACAACGAGCCCTGCACCAAACGGTCAAACTCTCCCTGTTTCCTTTCCTGAGAGTCATATGGAAAGTACTGACCCAGAAAGCATTCCTCGAAGAATGGCCACGTCATCACACGACACTGCATCTCGTAGATGTGAGACATATTGGTCCACCACTCATGGGCCTCGCCCTCCAGCATGTAAGTGGCGAACAACAGCTTCTGCGGATCGGTACACTGCATGATCCGGAAGATCTTGTCCAACGCCTGTAGCCATCTGGCAGCAGCAATGGGATCATAAGATCCGTCGAAAGAAGGTGGCTTATGCTTGCGGAAAGCATTCAGCCAGCGATCGATTTCGTCACGATCCTCAGCAAATACGGGGATGGTCTGCATAGCCCCCGTCAAGTGACTACCCTCGCCCATCTGACTCTGGGTGTCCTCCTGTTGACTAGGCGGAGGTGGAGGCGGTGGCGGCGGTGGAGGTGGTGGAGGACACTGGCCAGCAGCAGGACCAGCCCTCAACTCCTCCAACATGACCCTCATCATAGTCATGTTGGCCATCCGGTTCTCCTCCAGAACCTCAGCAGTGGCTCGCCGGTTCGCCTCTCTAATAGCGTCCAACATCGCCTGGTTTGCCAACCTCGTGGCCTCCTGGTCGGCTAGTCGGGCCGCCTGCATCTCAGCTAATGCAGCCAGGATAGGATCCGATTGATCCTCGCTCGTACTAGGGTTCCTCCTTGCTGGCACCATGATTCTGCACAAATTACACAAAGAATGAGTTGATCAGGCCCACGCCATGTGGTCACATATGCATCATCATAACACACACCAATCAGAGAGAACGTAAAGTAGACACGCAACGAACATCCTAAGTTATTGCAATACATACAGGCTTTTCCCTAGAAAGTGCTCTGATACCATAAAATGTAACAGCCCGTGTTAACCCGGATTGTTAACATACTATTGTATTAAGCCATGCTTAATAAAAATGCGGAATAACTTTTTCTTTAATTCAATTATGACGTCATTAACCTTAGCCAACTTGATTACTTAATCAATTTAATAAAATACTGCCTGTATGTAAATTGCAAGACAACTAACTGGAATACCTCATATATAAATATAATGTGAGTATCTAAAGCCACAGGACTACAACACATAGCCTGGGTCAAAATCCTGATACTTTAATTACAACTTAAATAGAAAGACAATAACACAACCACGTGGCATGGACAAACCCCATGCTCACCAAATAAGGCACAACGCCCAATAGCAGTCTCAACATAATAACATAATAAAAGCGGAAAACATCACAGCAGTCAACATCCAGCATGTCAGCATATCATAAATATCAACTCAGCTCTGGCCTCCTGCCACCTGAGCCCTCAACATTACCTGATCCTGAAACAAGCGTCCCCAAACGTGGGGTGAGATTTCTAAACAAGAAATCTCAGTAAGACAAGGGGTCCTCAAGGATCTTCCACCCCAAACTCACTTACATGTGTAATATAAGTTTCAAAACAGTATTTACAATATAAGTTTCAAAACTATGCGATGCAGCAGATAATCATGCCATGTGTGTTTATCAAATCTACTGGCCAGAGAAATGCAGGAATACGTCTATACCTACATGAGTACAAGGAACACCGCTTGCACCTCACCCACAGCCTCACCATCTTGTATGTACTACATACTCAGGCTTACCGTATAGGTGGACACCACATGCATATCATAAAAGCTCATTGCATATAATAGTTCAACAGCATTTCCAAAACATCAAAGCATGTAACACAACATGCATAAACCACATCCCCATGGGACATGGTGGAACAACAAAATGGCTAAACCGAGGACACGAAAGCTTACCTGGCAAGCTAGCTATCCAAGCCAAGAGTCCAACCACTCTCAAGTCCAAAAACAGCAGTATCACAATCTGATATGGACCAATAATACATCAATACTTATGCATCACAAGTATACAACTTAAAGACTACGCCTTTCCTTTACGTTTTACGTCTTAAGGCTTCCAACAAAGCCATAAGCCCTTACTCATATGATTCTGACTTAGTTCATTAATTACAGAAGTTCAACTTCCTTAATCTAGGGTCCACAAACTCCCAATAGCTTACTGTTCACACAACACTGCTACTGTTCTGCGAAAAACCCAGGATATCCGGATATCACAGGGAACATATCCCGATATGCCATATCCGGATATCACACTGGCCATATCCGGATATACCCTATCCGGATACCCAGATCCCACATCCGAATATGGATATCCGGATACTATATCCGGATATGCATATCCGGATACCATATCCGGATACAGATATCCGGATATCTGTTCGACAAATATCCGGATATCTCACGACAGAATGCAGTTTCTTCATTTCGTGAATATCCAACCCAAAGATTCAACTTTTAACCCTTGTACACGTTAAAACATGCATCTTTAATCTGTTTTAGGTTCATACTCATTATACCCTCTTGTTTACTCATTAAACATGGCCAAGACATCAACTTTAAGCATTAAAACTTAAGATCAAAGGTTGAACAACTCACCAAAAGCCAAAACAGAAAATGGAGGTGCTCTTGGAGCTCACAACCAGCTCCCTAGGTTCTGACTTCACACCAAACGAAAATGCCTTCACAAAGGTTGGTTCTTTCCACACAAAGGTCACCACCTGGTCCTCAAAATGCCACAACTATGGCTTCCAACCCTCAAGCCACCCAAGGCCAGCAACCTCACCAACACACAGAGGCTGGAAACTCAAAAGTACACACTCACACTTCCTCACCATGCATGCTCTCAAGTGTTTAGGAGAAGAAATGTGAAGGAAAAGGCCTCAAGGTTCAAGAAATGATGAAGGGAAGTGAAGAAGGCACCAAGTCAGCAAGGTGGCTCCAAATTCATAGAGAATTCACGTAGGAAAAGAGGCACCTAGGGTTTTGTGCCTTAGTATGTCTATTTATAAGCACAAGGCCACTTAACGCGCAGTATTAGCCTTAATAGCAAAGTAAAAGATATTGGTCCCAAACTTTGGAATCTAGACCTACACATTTTTCTAAGATTTGTCATATTTTTATTTTATTTTTCGGAGCACCTTTCCGGTACGCGCTTTTCCATAGCCAGTATCAATTCTGGCATCAGATTACATTATTTTGATTTGAAACTTGTTTTACAAGTCCTACATAATATTCTAGTAATTATCATGCGTTCGTTATAATTTTCCGGGATACTTTTCCGGTACGCATTTATACCGGGTAGTAGAACCGGTATCTGCGCTTTTCTTCCGAAAAGCGACTTTCAGCATTTTTACTCACTCAGTATAATTATTTAAGCCCAATAATAATTATTAAGGTCAATTATGGAATCATTTCCTAATTATCATAATTAATTCACTAATTACCTTAATTAGCGGTGCGGGTTCTTACACACATCTATCCTAACAATATCAAACAGCAAGGATAGGATCCTTATCTCAACAGAGAGGAAGCTGACTCCTACCACAACTGGGAAGTCTATAGAAACCCTGGAGGTAACCCCTATAAATAAGAAGCTAAAGACCCCAGGTACACACTTTTCAACCTATTTATGAATACTATTCACACTGTGCACACACCAACGCCTTGGCTAGAAGCCTATTGCTTGTGCGCAGTGATTGGGACATCGGCTATAAGCCAAGTATACATCTGACTATACATTATCTCTGAGTGCATACCATACGGTATAGTAATACGGTCTTTCTAGGACCGAACATTGGCGTCGTCTGTGGGGATCGATAAAATTCGACTCCCATACCACGATGACGAACACCCGTTCGACGTCCAGTTCTGCCCCACCTCCACCACCACATCACTCTGTGCTGGGACAGCTCTAGTCAAAAGCATCTCCTGTGCTGGTGGATGTACAGGTCGGAGAGGTCGGCACATATGCACCGCCCCCAAGAACCCAGTCCAACGCAGCAGTGGCACTAGCACGCCCACAAAACAATCAATCAGAAGACGTGACCAATAGAGCCATGAATGCGATCCTTCAAGGATGCAAGAGATGGAAAAAAGATTTCTAGCTCAGCAAAGGTTAAACGTCCAAATGATGGAGGAAATGCAGGCTGAGATAAGAAGCCACAAAACTGAAGGCAGAGTTGGAGGGGCCAGCCAAGCTGAAACCGGCGGGCCACAGCAACAAAACACAGTTGTGGCAGCCGAGTACGTGCAGAACCTTCATAACGACAATCATCAAGAGGGAGGAGGCCAGGCAAACAATCGGGAAGATAACTACCTCCATGACGAGGAGGCCAATGATAGCCCGTTCACTGAAAGGCTCATGAACCTGGCGATTCCGCTGAGATTCAAAAGTGCTAGGATACCACCATACGATGGAAGTCAGGACCCGGATGCCCACCTAGAGGCCTTCAAGACTGAGATGCTGTTCAACGGTATAAATGGACCTACTAAGGCCAGAATCTTCGCGACGACATTAACGGTCAAGCAATAGCTTGGATAACCAGGCTCCCCAGAAACTCGATCGAGTCATTCGAGGACTTAGCTTGAACCTTTCGTCTAAATTTTGCAACAAGTAAGGAGCATCCGATGCCGGCCTATGCCTTGGGCAGAATCCGACAAAAGGAGAATGAATCATTGAGGAAGTACCTCGACATATTCCAAGATGCCGCCCCCAAGGTTCGGATTTTAACCGAACCAGTAAACCTGCATCTGATCATCTCAAGACTAGACGGTGATTCCCCCCTTGCGAGGTCAATCTACAAGAACCTGGTCAACGACCTGGATGAGTTCCGACAGAGGTCGAATAAATAAATTGATGTTGAAGACATGCAGAAAGTTTATGGGGAGTCCCGGGGTCGAAGCCCTAACCGCCAAAGTCCGAGTAAGAAAAACAAGGACCGGGATCAACGGGGGTCGAAGAAAGGGAACGACAATCGAGACAAGGTGTCAGATGACCGATCTTCCAAGCAGAAATACGACAATTACATGCCCCTAAATGTGCCCAGATCCCGAATTTGGAAGGAGGTGTGTCAAACAGAGATGCGCAACGTCGCAAGACCCCGACCCCTCAAGGCCAAAAGCAGATTAGACAGGAACAAATACTGTGCGTTCCATGACCAAAATGGTCATATCACGGAAGATTGCTGGGACCTCCGAGATGCTATTGAGAAGCATGTCAGAGAGGGGAAGCTGAAACAATACATTATCTGAACTCAGGGTAAAAAGAACGGCAAGCGAAGGCAAAGAATCCGGAGCCGAAGCCACAGCCCAAAAAGAGAGGATAAAAGAGACCCAGAGCTAGACCTCCCTTCAAAGGGCAGAAAGGTCGATGATAAAGACGAGGAATTTCAAGAAGTCGAGTTTGAATGTAATGTTATAAACGGCGCTATGGGTGGAGGAGGAGACACGACAAATGCTAGAAGGAAGTACCTGAAGGAGGTCATGTCGGTAAGAGATAGGCCGACCTTCAAAGGGAAACACAATAATCCTGCTCCCCCAAGATTGTTTTTCATTCAAGAAGAACTAGAAACGGTCATACCCGGACACACTGACGGTTTGGTGATTACAAGAGTGATAATGAACTGCAGGGTTAAGAGAATCTTCATTGATCACGGGAGCTCGGCAGATATACTCCTTTGGGATGCTTTCCAAAGGATGAACTTGGATGAAAAAGACTTAAAATCATGCGTCATCGAGCTGGTCGGGTTCAACGGCGAGTCATCCCCCCCCCCAAAAAAGGTATATTGATCTGAAACTGACATTAGGCACGAAGGACTCATTTCGAGCCGGAAGGGTCGGTTTCTTTGTAGTGGACACCTTTTCGTTCAACAACGTAATCATTGGCCGACCTACTATTCATGATTGGGACATGCTGATCTCGACCAAGCATCAAGCGCCGAAGATGTTTGGGCTAAACAACGAAGTCGTCACTATAAGGGGAGATCAAAAAGAATCCAGCGAATGCTATTATGAGACCCTACAAGTCAATCAAAAGGGTCCATCATCTCCCCCCCGAATCAAAAATGGAGGAGGAGAAGCATCCACCAAAGATCAGTCATTATACCTGTGTGGATATGAGGTAAACGTGATCGAATTGGACATGAGGGAGGAGCTCCAGTCGCCTCCTCCAGAACCCCAACGAGAGCTCGAAGATGTCAACATTGGAGACGAGGGGAAAGGACACACCAAGGTCGAGAAGGCCCTCGGAGCCGAAACCAAAAAGAGTTGGTTATCGTTTTAAAGGAGAACTCAGATGTGTTCGCAGGGAAAGCCTCGGAGATACCGGGAATATATCCAACTTTCTGCTTCCATGAACTGACTATGTACCCCAGATCAAAGTCGGTATCCCAGAAGAAGAGGAAAATAGGCCATGACCGACATTAGGCCCTGAATGAACACGTAGACGAGTTGTTAGAAGCCGGTTTTGTCAAGGAAATACAATATACCACTTGATTATCCAACGTAGTAATGGTGAAAAAATCAAGTGGAAAATGGAGAATCTGTGTCGACTACACTGATCTCAATAAGGTTTGCCCTAAAGACTCATACCCGATGCCGAACATTGACTAGCTCGTGGATAATTCTTCAGGTTTCTAACTCCTATCCTTCATGGATGCATATTCAAGATATAATCAAATCCCATTGCACCCTGATGACCACGAAAAAACTGCCTTCATCACAGAAAAAGATAATTTCTACTACAACGTTATGCCTTTCGGCCTCAAGAATACCGGGGCGAAGTATCAAAGAATGATGAACCGTGTTTTCCACCAGCAAATTTGAAGGAACCTAGAGGTTTATATTGACGACATGATCATCAAGTCAGCGCACATTGACAAACACATTGCCGACCTAAAAGAAACCTTCGAGCAATTAAGAGCTCGAAAGATCAGATTGAATCCGGCCAAATGCGCTTTCAGGGTGCTAGCGGGAAAATTCTTAGGCTTCATGCTCACTAACAGGGGAATTGAGGTAAACCCCGAAAAATGCAAGGTCGTACTCGAAATGAAGCAACCGGAAAGCAAGAAAGAAATTCAACAGCTCATAGGTCGTCTTACGGCCTTAACCAGATTCTTGCCCAAATCGGCAGAAAAAACCTTGCCTCTCTTCATGCTCCTGAAAAAGGAGGCGGAATTCGGATGGGGAGAGGACTGTAAGTGGGCACTCAAAGAAATAAAGGACTGCCTAGCCACCCCACCGGTGCTATCGAAGCCAGAGCCCGGAAAAACGCTGATTCTATATCTCTCTGTTGGAGAAGAGGCCATCAGTGTCGCCCTGGTAAGAGAGACCAGCAAAGGGCAACAACCGATATACTTCACAGGACGTGCATTGGAGGGATCCGAACTCCGGTATCAAAAGCTCGAAAAAGTAGCTTTTGCCTTGCTCATCGCGGCAAGAAGGCTCCGACCTTACTTCCAAGGGCATCCGGTGGTCGTTCAAACCAACAAGCCCATCAGGCAAGTTCTACATAAACCAGCCCTAGCAGGGAGAATGATCAATTGGGCCGTCGAGCTCTCCGAGTTCGATATATCATATGAACCCCGGCAGGAAATCAAATCTCAGGCACTGGCGGATTTCGTCTTGGAGTTGACACCACCCGAGAAAAAGGGGAAAGAAGAGGAAGAACTCTGGACAATATATGTCGACGGATCGTCGAATTCTAAGGGGAGCAGAGCTGGAGTAATAATTGAGAGCCCGGAAGGAGTGTCCATTGAACACTCACTTCATCTGGAATTCCCAACCTCGAACAACCAAGCTGAATACGAGGCTTTTCTTACAGGGATAATACCAGCGAAAGAGCACGGAGCAAAGAGGATAAAAATTCTCGGTGACTCGCAGCTGGTAACTTCACAAGTTGAAGGAAAATGCCAAGCTAAAGGACCCCTCATGATGAAGTACCTCCAACAAGTCAAGGAGTTGTTGGCCGAGTTTGACGTGGCGATAGTCCAATACATACCCCGAAATAAGAATAGTAGAGTTGACATTTTGTCAAAATTCGCCAGCTCGAACCTGATAAGGCTCAGGAAGCTAGAAAGCTCGTACGAAACTCAGCGTGCTTCACCATGCTGAAGTGCCTAAATAAAAATGAAGCTGAATATGTGCTAGCCGAGATACACGAAGGCATAAATGGGCATCAAATAGGAGGAAAAGCCCTAGCCTGGAAGGCACTTAGGGTAGTTATTACTAGCCCACTATGGAAGCAGACTCAAAGGAGCATGTCAAAAGATGTGAACAATGTCAGAAACATGCACTCATTCTCCATGCCCTTCCTGAGGAGCTAAAAACTATCACTGCACCATGGCCATTCTTCAGATGGGGGATGGACCTGCTAGGACCTTTCACCGCGACTGAAGGTCAGCTCAAGTGGTTAATAATGGCAGTCGATTACTTCACCAAATGGATCGAGGCCGAACCTCTTACCACCATAACCTCGGCCAGGATTCAGAGATTCTTTGAAAGAAACCTGATTAGCCGATTCGGAATTCCTTCTGAGATCATCACAGATAATGGGACACAATTCGCTGATAAGAAGTTCCAGGAATTGATGATCGACTTCAAAATCACATACCGGTTTGCATCGGTGGAACACCCTCAGACCAACGGGCAAGCCGAGTCAGCCAACAAGGTGATCATTAACGGGCTCAAGAAAAGGTTGTTCAATGCCAAAGAAAATTGGGTGGAATAACTACACCTCGTCTTGTGGGGTTACAGGACAAGTGTCCAATCTGCCACGGAAGAAACCCCGTTTAAACTGACGTATAGGTGCGAGGCCATGATCTCGATTGAGATCGGTGAACCGTCCTGGAGGAGAGTGCAGAGATTACAAGGAGCTGAAGGTCAAAACAGTGAAGCACTCACTATAGAACTCGACCTACTAGATGAATGCAGGGAAAACACCAGATATAAAAATATGATGACAAAACGCCTAGTAACTGCAAAATTCAATAAAAAGGTCAAACCACGATCGTTTCAGAGCGGCGACTTGGTGCTAAGAAGAGCGGACATCGGCAACAAGAATGCCAAAGATGGAAATCTCACCGCAAACTGGGAAGGCCCTTACAAAGTTAAGGAAAACTTGGGGAAAAGGAGCCTACACTTTGGAAACTATCTCCAATAAGCCAGTAAAGAGAACTTGGAACGCGGACAAGCTCAAGGTTTACTATAGTTAGGCCTAAAGTCCAGCTTTCGAGATAATAAGTCGAGCTCTTAAGTTCAGTCGGTAGATGGATTTATTTCTACGCAAATAAGACGAGCTCTTAAGCTCAGTCAGTAGGTAGATTTATTTCCAAAAAGAATAAAACGAGCTTTTAATCTCGGCCTTGCAAATAGATTTCATTTCAAATTGAAAATAAAATGAGCATTGGACTCAATCTTGTTAATGCATATCGATTTCTATGCAATTAAAGGCTTAAAACTTAATGATCAAATAAAGGGAGGAAAATTTTGTTGACGAACAAAAAAACAACCCTGGATCAAAAGAACCTCGACAAATTGCAAGTCGAACATTACGAGATCGAAATTGAACCTCGAACATGCAAATAAAAGGGAAGTAAAGCAACGATCTCGGAAAAACAAAACTAATGCATAAAGTATTAAAGCCGACCCAAAGTGGCAAATATGTTCAAACAAAATCAAAAGGGGCTCAAAGGACCCATAAAAAAAATACATAATGAAAGTCGGCATTCCGGCCCCTTCATTCAGCGGCAAGTGGAGAGATGGCTTCACGAGTTTCGGCTTCGACTTCCTCCTCACTAGAGTCGGAACCCGGAGTTTCAGGGATGATGGCGCCATCCTTTACGTCGTACGCTACATCCATTCCGTCAGTAATGAGGCCAGGGTTCAAAACCTGGGCTTGGGCAATCTTGTTGTCAAAAGCTTGGATGGCGGCATTCGCGACCACGACTTTAGCCTCATCAAAATCGGCTTGCAATTTTTCAAGTTGAGCATCTTTATCGGCCATAGACTTCATGAAGGTCTCCTTCTCAGTGGCAGCCAACTCCAAAGCTTTCTTTGCCTCATCAAGCTCGGCAGACAACTCTTGGACCCTCTCCTCCAACTCGGACTTCGATTTGCTGGGCTCATCCTGCACTTTCAAAATTTCCCCCACCTTGATGGTGAGGGATGAGTTAGAAGCAACAGACAGATCAAGTCGTTGATGGAGGTCCTGGAAGGATTGGAGCAAAGAAGATGCCTTCAAAGAGTCTTCCTCCAAGCGAGTAAGGAGGGACCTGAGCTCGGAAGTCAGAGTGGAGTTGCCCATAAGCTGCGGAGAAGGCCTCAGAGCGGTCCGAAGTCAATCTGTGACCCCAACCTTCCATAGCTCTCCGGGCTCCAGAACTATCATATCCCTGCGAGCAACAACCGAAGGTGGCGGGAGTGGAGAACAAGGAGGAGTCGGAAGGTTAACCATGACCACCTCAGCTCCCGCCGAGCTCCCACCAAGTATAGAGTCAAGCCGTCTTTTCTTCAGGACCTCTGACTCAAGGGAGGCAGCATCTTTCGACTTCCCTTTGTTGGACTTCTTTGGCTTGGGCAGAAACTTCTTGTACTCGGCGCTGGTCATACTGACTGCAAAAGAAGGACAAGGATCAGGATACAGGTTATAAACTATGAGAAAAGTTAAACCATAAAAACAAACCACATACCGAGCTCACAAAGGGCATCTTCCCCAAACTTATCTACAATACGGCTTAGATCGATAATACTGAATTCATCGACATATTCGATCAGAACTCGGACCGCCAAAATTTCCGAGCTAGAAAGGGCCGCTAAGGGGGTAGCATAATCCTTGGGAATCCTCCGATAATGTTTTTGCATCCAGTACAATTCAAACCGAGATGATATATCCCCATCATCTAACCACTTGTTGGCAAACCAGGGAAGAGAGTCAGGATAGGATGCCACCTTAAAACAGGCATCCTTGAAGCCTTTGAAGGATTGGGAGTAAGAGATGAGAATACCCCTGCCAGGAGTACCTCGAAGGTTTACCCACCCTTCCAAAAAAGAAGAAGGAGGAGGAACTGTACAAGGTAGGCGCACACTTGCTCAAAACCATGAATAAAAGCCCACGAATTCGGGTGGAGCTGCGAAGGTGCGACCCTAAGTCGGCGGCCACGGCCATTTGAAAGTCGGTGAGAGGAAACCGAATCCCCAACTGAAAGTAAACTGGCCTTTGAAGGCCGATGCATGTAAGGTGTAAAACAAAAATTTTACTGCGGAACATACATGCACTCATAGATTCATGCTTTAAGACAGCATGATGTTACCTTGTTTTGGCCTGATCAGTCAGGGAGATGAGATGTCAGGCTTGAAGGGTTCAAACCCTCTAATGGTGATCCACACCACCGTTCGTCTATGATGCAAGAACTCTTTCTTGAAAGCCACCAGATGAACACCACAATGAGGCTTGCTATGCGCACAAGTGGTGAGGGTGGAGGCTAGGTATCCTGTTTGGAAAGGTGTACTGAGCTACCCTACAGAATGGTGCATAGAGGAGGAGAGTTGGCTTGGTTTTCCCATGAAACCTAAGGTGAGGAACATGTCTATTTATGCGCACCCTTTGGAGAGGAGGAGGGAATTCATTCATTCAAAATGAAAAACAAACTTTCAAATTTCTTTGAAAGTTATGCATGAAACAGTGTGATAAGGTGGAGCTGTTGCAAAACAAACTTTGCCAACAACCTCCAATCTTATCCACATGAATTTAAATTCAAATTAATTTAAACTTAAATTCATAAACTATCATATAGTATATAGTTTTCATGCGCATAATTCAGCCCTATAAAGGGTCCAAATACATTGAGCAGTTGCATTCAAAATTTGAATCAACTTACCCATTGATTCCCTCAACCACCAAATCTGAATGGAGGTTTGTTTTAAGTGATAAGATAACACTCTTATCACTTAAAAGTGATGCACCAAACAGCCTAGGGAGAGCCTCCAAAGATGCTTCTTCATCCAAGGAATATGCTCCAATAAGATCCTGTCTTATCCTTTTGTTATGAAACAACTTTTCAAAACCAATTCAAATTCGAATTCAAACACTTGAATTCAAACGTTCAAACATTCAAATTCAAAATTCAAAATTCAAAATTTCAAATTTCAAATTCAAAATTCGAATTTCAAAATTCAAATTCAAATTCAAATTTTAAAATTCAAATTTCAAATTTCAAATTTCAAATTCAAAATTCGAATTTCGAAATTCAAATTCTAAATTCAAATTTCAAAATTCAAATTTCAAATTCAAAATTCGAAATTCAAATATTTGATTATTAATTTAACTAATTAAATTAATTAGTAATGGCTTGGACTATCCAAGCCCATTACTAAACTCCATGCACCACCCACCCATTTAGGTGGGCTTCCAAACAACTTCTTGGGCTAATAACATTATTAGGCCCAATACCTTTAAAGCTAGTCCATCATAACTACAAGGTGTTAGTGTGTGACCCATTAGGTCCAACTTAGCTACTGACATAACTGGGCTTGGGCCCAACAAGCCCACAACCCAATTAATGACAACACAGAGCACTAGCAATGCTTTGTTGCCCCAGAACTAGTCAGATTAATGACTTGATCATCCTATTGCACATATTTGGTTACCGTATGTATTTCCCTTCGTCTCGGTTATCTTCCCATTAACCTAGGGTAAGGAAATGTATCAACCCCTGCGGTTTTGGGTAAGCTTTATTCGAAATAGGGAATCTTCAATTTACTGACTCTAAAGGCAGATCATCTCATGATCTCTTTTACTATGCATAGATTCCCGAGTCCCTGTAAATGTCATCCCGATTTCTCCGGTTTACAGATAACCTAATCTCTCACAGAGATTTGACGAATTCCTTCAGCTTATTACCCTAGCCCTGTGCCCTTTAAGGACACGCCCAACAGTATACCTATGAGTCTCCATGTTTCAGGCAGACGAGGTATACAATCAAAACATGCCTTCAAGAACACAGTCTAGGTAATAACTTTTGGTCTAAGGAAAGACACACCCAAACATAAAGAGATTACTCTAATGACACTATCTGTGAGATTTCCTCATAGAGTCTCTTTTTGGGTCTGTTCAGTGCGAGCTATACTCTTATAGGTCCACCCACGACTTTAGCTAAGATATCTCCATATCTGCAGCTCATGAGGTCTTTACCTTGTATCCATATACAAGTAGATAAGTCGTACTAGTCTTTACTCGAGATCACTGATCCCCAAACTCAGTGTCTCTAGACTAGGAACATATAATTAGGAATAGACATGCAATATCCTTGAATCCTCATGATCGTGATCTCATCACAGATACTCAAGAGATACCTGTTCTATTCCAAGGGGTTTATCCAGTTCATTCATATAATATTAACAGTAATATCGAGACACAATATGAAACTGAATAAATAGTGCTTACATTTATTTGCGACAAATAAAGTTCTACATCTAGTGTCCTTTATTTAATCAAAAGATTGTCTCTAGGACACCCATATGCTAACAAGCTCCCACTTGGCCTAGAGCCAATCAGACCTAAGTCGTATGCCCAAAGCCTCATAATGACTATCATGTTTTCTCTGAGAAACAGCCTTTGTCAGAGAATCGGCCAGGTTATCGTCTGTGGGAACATAATCCATTTTTACATCATTCCTATCAATGATTTCTCTAATCAAATGATATCTGCGGAGCACGTGTTTAGATCTTTGATGAGACCTAGGTTCCTTTGACTGCGCGATGGCTCCAGTGTTGTCGCAAAGCAACTGTATGGGCTCATCCACGCTTGGAACCACCCTTAGTTCATTTATGAACTTCTTGATCCACACTGCCTCCTTAGCTGCTTCTGAAGCAGCTATGTATTCAGCCTCTGTCGTTGAGTCTGCTGTTGTCTCCTGCTTGGAACTTTTCCAAGACACTGCCCCACCATTTAAGGTGAATACGAATCCTGACTGTGACTTGCAGTCATCTTTGTCACTCTGAAAGCTGGCATCAGTGAATCCTTTCACTGTTAACTCATTAACCCCACCATAGACCAGAAACGCATCCTTAGTTCTTCTTAAGTATTTAAGGATGGTTTTGACTGCCGTCCAGTGACCCTCTCCAGGGTCTGACTGGTATCTGCTCGTAATGCTTAAAGCATATGAGACATCTGGTCTCGTACATATCATGGCATACATGATGGATCCAATAGCCGAAGCGTATGGAATTCCACTCATGCGATCCTTCTCAGGCTGTGACTTAGGACACATAGCCCTTGATAGGTGTACCCCATGACTGACAGGAAGAAAACCCCTTTTCGACCCTTCCATGCTAAACCTCTTTAGCATCTTGTCAACGTACGTGGATTGAGATAAACCCAGCAGCCTCTTGGATCTATCTCTATAGATCTTTATACCGAGTATAAAGGCTGCCTCTCCCAAATCCTTCATGGTAAAGTTTTCTAAAGCCACTCTTTCGT